>JAOXYD010259157.1:0-15894 GCA_028565735.1 Pinacopodium congolense
GCTTCAAACCTTTGCAATTTTGAATTATAAAATGATTTATAAAATTACTAAAAATTATAAACTTGTGGAATCTAGCTATGGATAAGTGATTAATGAATTAATTAAGCTTAGAACAAATTTAAAGATAGATTAGAGTTCCTTCACGATTTCAAGGCAAAGCTATGGTTAAGACTTATGCCTTTTCTCCATTAAACTTAGTTTTAAGTTTGGTTATGATTTAATTCTAGCCAATGAGCTTTAATTTCAGGAAGGTGAGTTCTAAAATTTTAATCTCAGATCTTGAAATCTCGCAAATAATCCAGGTTTGGTCATGTAAGGATTGATTTATGTTGTTTATTGATTTTTCAAATAACCTAGGTAGATTTATCAGATCCTAAATTATCTATCACACTAATCTTAGTTGATTAAGCCAAAATTAAAACTTTAAGAACTTCAATAAAAAAAATCAGACCTTATTACATGCATTCAAACTCTCATAAGACATTAAAATACAAATCCGAAGTTGGAAAATTGAATTAAGCACACATACTCATCAAAGCATAAAAAACATTCATCTTAAGCCACATACTTTAATAGATCTACAAATATAAGCTGAAATAAGTAGTTTAGAAGTTAAAAAACATGTTTAGAAAGCTTCTGAATAGTTCTTTAACTTCTTAACTTGATCTGGACATCAACACAGCTTCGAAATCCACAAGATCCCAAAATAAAATCAAAGAACATTTAAGAATATACACATAAGAGCATGAACTTTGATTAATTTGGAAAATAGGAGAAAATAAGTAATAATATGACTTAGAAAACCCCCTATGATGGTTTAGAAACTTAATAACACATCTTAGCTTCAATCTCCAACAAAAAGCAACTCAAAATACACAATATAACTCAAATTACAAGTGTTTAAAGCCTATAACATCTAAGAAAATCTAAGAGAGAAGCAAGAGCTTCTCTATCTAAGGTTAGATTTTCATCTCCTACTAATTACGTTTTTTTTATGTTTTTCCTTATTCTATGCAGACACTCTGGCCACCTACAAGTGCTAGCTGACAAAGGGGATAGGAGAGACACATGCTTCAGCCGCAATTGTAGAGATATGGAGTTGATGTTATTGACTGATCCATTAACGGCAGGCTGCATTAGTGCGTAATGGCGGGCTGCATTGGTGTGTAATGGCGGGCTGCAAGGTGCTGTTGAGGGTCTAATTCTATCTCTTAAATGGCACCTTGTTCATCCTTCAATGTAACTCTGTCAGGGTGCCATTGATGGACTGAATTAAGGTGAATTCTTCTCATATTTTCTCCAATCTTCATCATCAAACTTCATCCTATAAATTAAACATAATAAGACATAAATTTAATAATTAAGCACTAAATTAGGGTTAAATTAACATCAAGTACAATCCAAAATTACTGAAATTTCACCCCTAACAAAATTCATATAAATTTAACTTACTATCAATTTCCGCAAACTTTTTCTTATCCTTAAGAAAATTAATCAATCACCAATTTCAAAATAACTTACAATCATTGGAAAAATAATCCTAGCTCATCAATCAATGTCTTTGAAAAGATTTCCTTAGTCATTTGATTAATATGACGAATTAAAAGGTTATAAGGTTGATTTACTAAATCATGTCACAAAAGAAATCAAACCACTTCATACTTCTTTAAATTCATCGTAAGTTAGAAAATTCAATTTCAATTGTAAAATGAGTCTAAACCAAGCAAAGAGTATCATCAATTTAATCAATTTCACAACTTCGATCAATTATGCACCAAAATTGAAATGATCATGTGTACTTTTCTTGGTTAAGAGTTCATTTAATCTTTTTACGTGAAGATGAACATTTTGTTGTGAACATCTACGGTTACTCGATTAAATCTCCTCATATCAACTAGCCACTAACATCACTCTTAAACTTAAACTAATTGCTTTTAAGCTAGTAGAGTGAATGAAAAAACTTGCTTACTTTTTCTTATTCTAAGCAGACTTTTTCTTTTTTTTTCTTTCTTTACACTCTCTTTTTCACTATGTTTCAATTTTAAGGGACGATGAAAATTTTTAAAAGATGCAATGATTTGCTTAGAAATATTCATTTTAGAATTGAAATATCATATTGATCATAAGGAAATAATTATCCAATACATGAATTTGTTTAAAATAAATTGATCATTAATTACCAAAAATCAAAAGCATAACATCTTAATTTGTCGAAGGAATCAAAATCAAAAGTTCAATGATATGAAACAAAATTGAAAAACTTTCGACAAGTTAGAGAATATACTTATCGACTTGTAGGTTTAAAAATTGTTTTGAGAAAAAGTGTTTTAATTTTTGAATTTGGAAATTAATTTTCTCAAATTGATCCTAATATAAAACCAATAACAAGTTTTTAGCATCGTTGCCAAGGATTAAACCTGTTGAGCTTTTTCTAGATGGATCTACATCTCTTACTAGTTATAATTTGTGCAACTTGCCTCCAACTTGCAGCTAACATATATACTGAGTTTTTGAAGAAAAAACAATAAGAAACATAAAGAGAAGCACGTTTTTAGATCAAAATGTCATATTCTTTAAAAGTTTAGGGTTCTTTACCTATGTTCTTCATATTTTCTGATTTTATTCAGAGATTTAGCTTATATACGAGAATTGTAAAAGCTCAATCACGTACCTCATACTTGTAAACACGTTTGTAACTACTTTTAGTGCATTCTAAACTCATTTTCTGTATTTAAATCCACTCTTATGCTTATATATTCAAGAACATGATGACTATTATAGATATGCTTTCTTTCTTGATCTAAACAAATGGCTAGGTTAATTTTTGGTTTGGGAATGGTTAGTATATGATCTTTATGCATGCTTAGATGTGATTAAGGGCTGTCTTTTACTTATTTGAATGCCTAAAGTTTTTCTGGAATGAATAATTTAAGATAAAGATGATAAATTGTTAAGTAGAGGACTAATCACTTAATCCATTGGAAAAAACAGTAAGTAACTTGATTTTAATTAATATAGGAACAATGATTGATTAATCTTAAAGGTGATAATCTAAAATTATGAATTTTTAGGTTAAGCTTCTTACACTTTAAGTCTACTTCATAGATTTATTAGTGGACTAAACCATAAACTATGAAAGTTATAGAAAAGGCATTGATTTGACCATAACCTTGCCTTAATTTACTAAAGTTGCCTCAGGACAAGCCTCTTAATCCTTAATCAATCCTTTTAGATCATTGAAAACCAATTACTTAGCCATTTAATCTATTAATCAATCTTAAAATTCAAAGCTAGTCTTCTTTGAAAAATTGGAAGCTTTTTGTTTAGTTTAGTAATTTTATTTATCTTAATCAATCAATTTCATCCTCTTTAGATAATTTTAAGCCAATTGCCTCAGTACTTGCAATTTTAAATTCCTTGTGAGAAGATAATTTAAGTGTAATTTACATAATTTATTACTTGCAATTTGTATACTTCTGGACTTGTTGATTTAAAAATTATTTTGAGTAAAGTGCTTTAATTATTGAATTTAGAAATTAATTTGGTTAAATTGACCGTAATAGAAAACTAACAACATCCCTCCCCCACACTTAAAGTTGAACATTGTCCTTAATGTTTATAAAGACATAAAGTAAGAACAAAATGGGAGATAAAGGAATAGAAAGCACTTATAATAAGGATACAAAATGGGAGATAAAGGAATAGAAAGCACCCATAATAAGGATACTATCTTATCAATCCATTGAATTGAAAAGTAGAACTCGATTAATTAAATGCAACCACTATAAAGCATAAATAAAAGATGAAAGTACAAGTGTAACATACATAAAAAGAATGCTCCATAAATGAATATAAACTATGAAAACACCCAAAAGGAGTATGTACATCCAAAGCCAAAATACAACTAGAGAAGGAATCAAAAGAAAGCATATAGGGCAATAAAAACAAAAGAGCCATATCCATGAACAAAAGAGAATAAGTCTAAGAGACCTAGCTAGGTGGTGGATGATAAGAAGTGACATAATCCCAAAGGACACGTAGGTGACTCTGAGCCATGTCCACTCACTCACAAACATCGGTAACCTAAGTCTAAATAGAAGCCAATGTGATGTAAATACTACTCAATGCAATGAAGCATGGTCGTTTAATCATTATAGAGGGAGGCATAACTATAAGTGCATCAGCTGCAGGAGGAGGATGATGGACACTAGAGGTGGCTTTAAAAGAAGCCCCATCCATGCCTTCCTTAAGTGCTACAACTGGGATATCAGTATCATCCACATGCTCTGCTCTCTGAAGAGGTCACCCACTCATGCATACTGCCAAAGCTTTAAATTAGGGTATCCAATATTTTAAGTACGCTAAGGCTGTACTGTAACTTGCCCCTTAAATGATACTCCAGCCTCTTGGAAGATTCTCTTAAAAAGGGTTAGCAAACAGAAGGTTTTGTGCGCATGTCAAAAGTGAAATACATTTCAAATGTTTTACAGTATAAAGGTACAGAGGGGTAGGCTCTCAATGGCTCCTAATCCATTAAACATCTTATCAAGAATATAAGTATCCATAAACCTAATTTCGTTTAACCCATTAGCTTAGGAGTCACATTTGGTATCAATAAGGCTACAACTATCCTTTTCTGAATAGAAAGATGATGAGTTAGATAGTTGTGCTTACCAGGTGATGAGTTTTAAATTAGAGCAGGCTCCATCAATAGAGAAAGTGGGATATGATTCCACCCTATCACATTGAATTTGATCCACTTTATGAACTTAAGAAACTCCTATATTTGGTACATCTAAAAACGAAAATACTACGACCTAAGAAATGAGAATAGGTATGCCTTACACTATAGATCAAATGTCGAGGAGATCAACATTTTCTTTTTTTTTAATGTTGGCATAAAATTTTTGAACCAAAAGTGGGTAGTAAGGGCTAACAAAAATGAGAATATGATCCCATACCAGTGCTAGAAAAGCTCTCAAGACATCTAACTCAACATCCAGGGCAGGTGCTAGAAATCTTCTAGTAATAAATTGGCTCAAGAGATGGTTCTTGAACCAATCAGCATTTTCGTGACTCAAAAAGAGAGAATCATCTAACCTTGGCCTCTTTCGTGAACTTAAAGTGCCATGGAATTGTCTGGTAGATATTCTAAGCAAACATTATTAATAAAATATAGCAATTAGAGGTCTAGAAATAGTTTAAAAATTAAAAAAAAAAAAGGGGGACTATCCTTCATCGGAATATTCTAGAGGTCATCTGAATATTCTACTTTTTCTGGTGAAGGGATTAATGTGTAAAAATGATACCAAAAGGTAGATAACGCCTAATGGAATCCAATGGTACCAAAATCATTGAAACAAAACCTCTAAAATAGATAGAAAATGGGAAAATTTAGAGGCAGTATGAACAAAAGTTTTGGGTAATTTAGAGGATTGATTTACGTGATTATGTGTTTTTTTAAGCAATTTATGTATAAAAACGGATGGAGCACTTAAATTTAAAAAAATAGCCCTAAAACACCAATTTTGGTGAAGAAATGAGGGGAAATTGAAGGTTTTAGGGTTGGGAGGCGTCTATATCATAAAAAGTGGAAGAAAAATCAAAAAGATGATGGGTAGGGGGAAGCTACATTGTTTTTCGCTTAATAGGGACTTAAACAATAGTATTTGGGGAGCTAAACAGCACCATTTAAGTTTTACCATTTAACTACTCAAATAGCCTTAAATGGTGATCTTAAGTAGATGTTGTTTAACTCGCACCACTGTACTCTCACAAAATTCCCTTGAAGAAATTTTTTAACACAATTTCTTATTAAATCAACTCCAATTTATTTCTAAACAAAGCTCAAAGGATTATATGATTATTTTGTTCATTGATAGGCATTAAAAACACACAAAAAAAAACTAAAGAAAACTAGGCTTAAGGAATTAAATACTAAAAAAAAAGACTAAACTAAAATTGAAAAGACTAATTTGAAAACTTACAAGGGACTTAATAAAAATACTTGAAAACAAATCAGGTATCCTAAAAGAAACCTATAGATAAAATAAAATTAATTTAACAAAAAGAAATTATATACTAAGGCAAAAAGGGAAAATAACTAAAAAGGCTTAATAAAACAAAAGCAAAAGAGCTAAAAATGGATAAGCTTGAAAATTCTAACTAAAACAAACTAAATTAAGGTCAAAGAAGCACACTAAAATGAAAAAGGGACTTAAAAAAATTAAAGGCTAAGCTTAAGACTTAGGAAGCATAAAAAGAAACTAACAAAGAACTAGAAAACTAACACCTTATATACAAACTACTTAAAAACAAAAAAATAAAATAAAACAAAAAGATCACACTCAAGTACTTAAATACTTGATAGATGAAGAAGCCTAGTGAGGGTTAGAAAGGAAAAAATTTTCAACGGGTTTTTTGGTTCCACTAGGTAAATAAAGCTTGGATCTTTGTCTATGGACTTTAAAAGTAGATTGACCATTAGAAACTTCATTGGTACTATAAGGATAGACATTTTTCACATCATAAGGACCAATCCATTGGGATTGCAAATTTTCAAGCAAAAGTTTTAATCGTGAATTGTAAATCAAAACTTTATCACTAATTTTAAAATCACAAGGAATGATATTTTTTCCATGCCCTTTTTGGATTCTTTCTTTGTAAAGTTTTGAATTGTAGTAGGCTCCAAGAAAAAATTCATCTAACTCATTTAACTATAAAAATCATTGCTTTTTAACTGTTTTTTAGTTAAAATTTAAGAATTGGATTTCCCAAAATGCCTTGTGCTCTAATTCAACAGGTAAATGACATAACTTTGCATAAACTAAATGATACGAAGATATACTGGTAGGATGGAATTCTGTTATATTCCTATATGTTGTTTCATTTGAATTCATTCCTATTTTTGTGATAAATTGCTCATTTTATATTTCTATTGATTTTACATGTAGATTAAATGATGGGATACAAAATTTGGATTAAATCATGAAAATCTTAAAAGTAATTGGAGCATAACGCCGAAGGTTCTTCAATTTAGAAACAAAGAAAAGGAATAAAATGAAAAGGAAAGAAGCTGTCTAAAATGCACTAAATTAAGAGCATAAAATGACCAGAGAATGAAGGCCTTCTATCACAAAAAATGCAGCATTTTGGTTCTCTTTATTCCATTTAAAATGATAGTCAATGATGCTTAAAGAAGGCTATCCAAAATTACAACATATGGTATTTTTGCTTGGCCATATTAGAGCTTTTTATCTTGGTGAAATTCAGCTCATCTTAGAGAGAATTAAAGGGCTTTAGCAGTACATTTAGAGCATCCTTCCTTGACCAAAATGCACCAGCTTAAATGACTTGGAGAGCAGTGCATTTGGGTCTTTAATTGATTCATGAAATGAGTTGGAACATGAGAGATCTTGGCATCAAAATGCAACTAATTAGCTTTGGAGGAAAAGAGTTATCCAAAATGCCATCAATTAGAGCTTATGTCTTGGCATCTTAAGGCAACACCATATTCATAAATGAAAAGAGCTTTGTACAGCCATTTGGAGGAAAAATCGACAGCCAAATGGAGAACCAAAAACTTGCCAACAAAGAGAAGAAAAAAAAGACTTAAAGAAGCAGCACTTTGGAGGCAAGAATGTGGCATTTAGCAAACTTAAAAGGAGCAACTTGATCTACAACTTGGAGAGTAAAATGGAAAATATTTTAGCAGCCTCCCATCCAGCTAAAACATGTCTAATGATGCTAAAATAAAGGGAAAAATGCAGCAACTTGTGGGCTCTTCCTTATCTAAAAACTACAACACTTGAGTTTGCTTTTCATCCAGCAAAATGAACAACATACGGTCCTTCTTTAAGGCAAAATATGGCAGCTTTTGGTCTTATTAAGGAGCATAAAAAAGACACCACATGAGCCTTTTATTCACAAGAGACGTAGTAGCAATGTCATGTGTAAAGGTTGTACATTATTTGTTACATTAAACAGCAACACATGGAATTAATGGAGAGGAGCAAAACGACACAACAGAAGAACGTTTAAAGGGGTCTTTCCTTGGCTTTGAAGATTTTAACCTAGCAAGTGGCTAAGCTATTTAAATCTTACTTTCAAGAGTGACTGAGGACAACTTGAAAAAAAATACAAACAAGAGAAGCAAGGGAAGGTGTCGATTAGAGAAGGAATGAGAGTAGAGAGAGCAAATAGACTTCAAGAAAAATTCTAAGAGCTCTTTAGTAGAGTCGGTTGCAACCATTTTATTTGAGCATGGAGAGCTATCCTTTGTCAAGAAATTCAGCTGCAACTTTTGATGCAAGACTGGAGCTTCCTTGGTAAAAAAAGATGGCTAGAAGAATGACTTGGAGGGACGTGGACAACATCAATTTTGGAGTTTCTAGTAGCATTTTCAATTGGAGCTTGCTTTATAAATAGAGCAGCATGTTTACCAAGCATTAGAGAGTTCTTCTAGTCAACAATGGTTACACCTTGCCTTCGCTTTTAGTTCCTTTCTTTTTTCTCATTTTCATTGCTTTACTTGTTAGCCGAATGTGCCTTATTATTATTACATTAAGCTTTATGTTTCCAGCCAACTTTCAATTGTTTAGCTATTTATTTTTACTTCCATATGATTTATGTTTATTTATCTTGGCTGAATCCTTGAATTTTCAGCTCATTAGTTTAATGCTTAGTTTAGTTCTTTCTTTAGTTTAATGCCTTTTTATTTTATGAACTTGGGATTTTGATTAATAAAATCGCTTAAGTTTTATTTTCCAGCTTTTGGTTTATTATTTTCTTGTATTTTATTTTATTTTTCAACCTTTATTTTGTTTATTTTATTATGTTATTACTTTGTTTAATATTTTTTAATTATTTTAATTATGTTTAGCTAGTTTAGTCTTAAGTTAAAAGTTAATGATGGAATTTTATATGAATAATTGTAAGAATTAACTAGGATTTAATTTGGTTAGGATTGAATTGGGATTCCAAGAAAATGTGAAGAATTAGGGATTATTTCTTAGGATTAGCTACCCTAGGTACAATTCTTAACTTAACTGCTAGGATTGAGCCAAGTGATAAGTAATTGTCCTTAGCAATTTCCCAAGTGGCAATAGGCTAGTTTAATTTTTCAGAATACTTAGCCTACTAGTCTAGGATTCCAATCCTCTAGGATACATGGTTCAAGATTGTGTGATCATGGTTTAGGCTAGTCATTCCCTAGTATGATAATGATGTCATGTCGTTAAATTTATAGAGCTTATTATAAGTTGCCTTGTGGTTAGAGATAAGTTTTCTATTATGTAGGACCTATCTAAATTTAGAGTAACTAAGGGTTTGAGAGCTTGTTCATACCTATAGGCTAGCATCTTAGACTAATAGCTATTTCTCTATTTTGAGAATCAATTATAAGTTCAGAATTTCATATTTATCGTCCACCTAGTTTTTTTTTTTTTTCTTGTTTATTTGCTTCTATTCCTTTATTTGTCTTAATATTTAATTTTGATGTATTTGCGTTCAGGGGCTTTTTTGTCTTTTTCCTTTTAGCCAACATTAGAATAGCTTTAACATACCCTAGTTCCCTATGGGATCTACCCTAACTCACCCTAGCTACTTAGTTAGGCTTAGTTAGGTATTTTATAAATTAAGAATTCAAGACTCGCCAAATTTTTGGTGCCGTTGCCGGGGAGCTGACGCTTTTTCCTTGCTAGTTCTTTTAATGTTTTGTGTTTATTTCTGTTGATCATTTGTCACCTTTGGTTTTCTATTTGTTTCTATTTCATAGCTTTTCTAGTAATGGCTTATTTTCATATTTATTTTTATTCTGATCCATCGTGCTTTAATTCTTATATTAATGATGAGTTTGAGTTAGCTGCTATATCAAGGTTGACACAACAGGTAACAAGTCTTACATCTTTAATCGATCAAGTAGTGATAGATCTTATTGACACTTAGGTATGTGCTTTTTGTTCGTATTTAGGCCATTCTATTGATTTATGTGCTTCCTTGCAATCTTAGCGGCAGTTCTATATGGCTAGAAGTTTCCAAGAAGACCAACAGAGATTTTATGATCCTTACACACAGGATCTAGAGTGGGAGGATCATACTTACTTTTCATATGGGAGCAACCAACATGGATTTGATTCTCTACTAGCATGTTATCAAGACCAACCACTTGCCTCACCTACACCTCCACCTTCAACATTGCCTTCATAAGATGATGGGATGTCATTGGAGGTGATCATAGAGAGTTTAGCTACGAGCACTCTTTACTTCTAGTAGGAAACGAGGAGCGACTTGAAGGACTTGGAAGATCAAGTAAGCCAACTAGCTGAAGTGATTGCAAGTTTAGAAGAAAAAGCATCTTCCAGCATTCCTAACCAACCCCAGGAGGACCATGACAAGGTAGTATGTGATCTTCTACTAGAGGGTGGAGAACAGCAAGAGTAAGAGGAGACCGTTGAGGAAATGGACATGTGCTTAGATGAGATGGAGGATGTCACACCTCGTAAGGTTAGTAGTACTTTATTTTGCATTGTTAACTACATTTCTAATTCTTTTTCTCATAGGTTGAATCAAATAGAAGAAAGAGAAGTGTAAGATATGCCTATTAAGGACAAGGAGATAGGCATAAAGGAGATGGAGGATGACATACCTCTCTAGGTGAGTAATCCTACTTTTTGTGTTCTTGACTATATTTCTATTCCTTTCCCTAGCAAGTTCCAAGAGCAAGATGAATAAGAAGAAGAAAAGAAAAGCCAACAAGAGAAGTTGGAGGATCAGGAGAGAGAGGAGTAAAACCGGTTGAATGATTGAAGGAGTTATGTATGAGCGAGCAAGTGCTCAAGGGTGATGAGTAGGATGAAGAGCTACCATGCTCATTATTTTTACGGTTGCTGAGGTCATCCTAGGAGAAGGGTGATGCCCAAAAAGGAGAATGGATGATGGAGTATGACGTTGAAGCAATTCAATATCACCTTCTTGGAGGCATCAAGTTGATTTTGAGCCTGTTTTAAGGGAACTTGATCTAAGCTCCCTACGAAGTTTAAGTATGCTTCCTATAGGAATTAACCATCCATTTGATAATGGATGAAATTGATATGCCAAGGGTTAAGATTATGATCTAAAATAAGCACTTGATAGGAGGCACCTCATCCGTATCCCTTTCTTTTGTGTGTTTTTCTCTTGTAAGTATCTTTTGGTTATTTGCATTGCTTATTTTACTTGCTTTCTTTACTTTTTTTTCTTTGTAGGCATTGAGGAAGGAAACTGCAATCTTTCACTTCACAGCTGCTATCTTGGTTTTCAAGTTGCAATCCTTCATTTCGCCTCTTTAATATAGGGTAGTGCTTCTATTACCATCCCTTTACTTCTGTTTTTACTGCTTTTTAAAACAATAGGGACGATGTCCCATTTAAGTGTGAGGGTGGGGTAAGTTTTAAAAAAAATTTGTTCACTTCAATGATTGTGAGTCTAATGGTAGTGATTTGGATGTTTTATCTTAAACTGATCTTGATTTTTTGTTAATTATTAATTGTGGTATTTGAATTTTATTAATGCCTTTGATTTAACGAACATTGATTGATTCCTAAATGATTTCTAACCCTTAATTTTTTCATTTTTCATTTTTCTTTTTCTTTTGAGTGCCCTGCGTCTATTTAGTGGCCCTTTTGTATTATATTGAAGGCTTAAGTTCATTTTGTATGTTTTTTCCTATGAATGTGAGAAGGAATGTTTAGAATAAAGTGTCACAAGGAAAATAAAAAGTAAAAAAGAAAAAAGAAAGAAAAAAATAGAAAAAGAAGAAAGAAGAAAAATAAAAAGCAAAAGAAGAATAAAAAGCAAAAAACATTCTTTGTTTTTGCTTTGATGAATAATAACGCATCTTTGTTTCTTTTATTGAATGAAAAATATCATTGCTTTTATGTTAATTGTGTATTAAGCGATCTTCACTTCGCTGGCTTCGACCTAAATTCTTTACAATTGAAGTTATGAGTGGTGCTTTTAGCCATTTGAGATGGTGATCTAACAAAGTAGCCAAGGGTGTTCACCATAAAATGTTCACGTTCGCGTCGAAAAGTTAAATGACCAATCAAACAAACATTACTCAAACCTCACAATGTATCACTTTCACATTTATATGTGGTTGTTTTGTTTGCATTTAGTTATTTTGACCATTCTTGATCATATTCATATGCATAAAATGGCTTAGACAATTAGTACTATGCATATGGCGTTGCTTCTTACTAACTTTATGTGTTTTGCACGTGCTTAACTAAGATTTTGTCATCAAAGAATTGAGATTTTCAAATTAGATCAAAGGCATTAATTAATTTTTGTTTATACTCAATTAGCCCTTGACTTTAGATTGAGATTGTTTAATAAGAATGTTTAAATTATTGCTTGAGGACCAGCAATGGTTCAAGTGTGGGGGTATTTGATATGATTGAATTTTGTTATATTTTACATGTTGTTTCATTTGAATTCATTCCTATTTTTGTGTTAAATTGCTCATTTTGTATTCCTATTACTTTTACATGTAAATTAAACGATGGAATACAAAATTTGGATTAAATAATGAAAATCTTTAAGCAATTGGAGCATAATGCCAAAAGTTTTTCAATTTAAAAACAAAGAAAAAGAAAAAAATGAAGAGGCAAGAAGCTATCTAAAATGCACTAAATTAAGAGTATAAAATGACTAGATAATGTAGGCCTTCCATTAAAAAAATGCAACATTTTTTGTGAGCTTTATTCCATCTTAAATGATAGCTAGTGATGCTTAAAAAAGACTGTTCAAATTACAACATATGGTGTTTTTGTTTGGCTATATTGGAGCTTTTATCTTGGTGAAATTCAGCTTGTATATTAGAGAGCATTAAAGGACTTTGGTAGCACATTTAGAGCATCCTTCCCTGACCAAAATACACCAGCTAAAATGACCTGGAGAGTAGTCCATTTGGGTCTTTAATTGATGCATGAGATATCTTGGCATCAAAACACAGTTCATTAGCTTTGGAGGAAAAGAGTTGTCTAAAACATCATCAATTGGAGCTTATGTCTTGGCATCTTAAGGCATCACCATATTCATAAATGTAAAGAGCTTTGTACAGCATTTGGAGGACAAATTGACAGTCAAATGGAGAACCAAAAACCTACCAATAAAGAGAAGAAAAAAAGACTTGAAGAAGCAGCACTTTAGAGGTAAGAATATCGCATTTAGTAAGCTTAAAAGGAGCAACTTGTTGTGTGGCTTAGATAGTAAAATGGACAACATTGAAGTAGCCTCCCATCTATCTAAAACATGTCCAATGTTGCTTCAAGAAAGGGACAAAAATGCATTAACTTATGGGCTCTTCCTTATACAAAAATGACATAACTTGAGTGTCTTTTGCATCTAGTAAAATGACACAACATGGGGTCATTCTTTAAGCCAAAATGCAGTAACTTTTGGTCTTAATAAGGAGCATAAAAAAGGCATAACATGAGTCATTTCTTCCCAAGAATCATAGCAGCAACATCATGTGTAAAGCCTGTCCAATCCTTGTTACATTAAACGGTAGCACATGGAATTAATGGAGAGGAGCAAAATCACCCAACAAAATAATGTTTAAAGGGGTCTTTCCTTGGCTTTAAAGACGTTAACCTAGCAAGTGGCCAAGATATTTAAAGCTTTCTTCCAAAAGTGAGTGAGGACAGCTTGAAAAAAAATACAAATAAGAGAAGCTAGGGAAGGTGTCAGTTAGAGAAGGAATGACAGTAAAGAGAGCAAACAGACTTCAAGAAAAATTCTAAGGTCACTTTAGTGGAGCCAGTTGTAACCATTTTATTGGAGCATGGAGAGCTATCCTTTGTCAAGAAATTCAGCAGCAATGTTTGATTCAAGATTGGAGCTTCCTTGGTAAAAAAAAGATGGCTGGAAGAATGCCTTGAAGGGACGTCAACAACAGCAATTTTAGAGCTTTCGAGGAGCATTTTCCAGTAGAGCTTGCTTTACAAAGAGAGCAATGTATTTACTAGGCATTGGAGAGTTCCTCTAGTCAACAATGGCTGCACCTTACCTTATCTTTTAGTTCCTTTATTTTTTTCATTTTGATTGCTTTACTTATTGGTCGAATGTGCCTTGTTTTTATTAAATTAAGCTTTATGTTTCCAATCGACTTTCATAGCTATTTGTTTTTACTTCCATATATTTTATTTTTATTTGTCTTAGCTAAATCATTGAATTTACATCTCATTAGTTTAATGCATAGTTTAGTTCTTTCTTTAGTTTAATGCCTTTTTATTGTATGAACTAGGATTTTGATTAATGAAATCGTTTAAGTTTTATTTTCCAGCTTTTTGGTTTATTATTTTCTTGTATTTTATTTTATTTTATTTTTCCAATGTTTATTTTTTATTTTATTATGTTATTAGTTTTTTAATGTATTTTTTAATTATTTTAATTATGTTTAGCTAGTTAAGTCTTGGGTTGGAAGTTAATGATGGAATTTTAAAAGAGTAATTGTTGATAATTGACTAAGATTTAATTTGGTTTTGTGATTTAGGTTATGATTGAATTGGGATTCCAAGAAAATGTCATGAATTAGGGATTATTACTGAGGATTAGCTACCCTAGTTATGGTTCTTAGTTCAACTGCTAGGATTGGGCCAATGTAATTATCCTTGGCAAGAACACTTAGCCTACTAGTCTTGGATTCCAATCTTCTAGGTTACATTGTCTGAGATTATGTGATCGTGGCTTAAGCTAGTAATTCCCTAGTTTGTTAATGTTGTCATGTCATTAAATCTGCAGAGCTTATTCTAGGTTGCCTCATAGTTAGGGGTAGGTTTTCTATCGTGTAAGACCTATCTAAATTTGGAGGAACTGAGGGTTTGAGAGCTTGTTTTAAACTATAGGCTAGCATCTTAGACAAATCACTATTTATATGTTTTGACGATCAACTATAAGTCTAGAATTCCATATTTATCTTCTACCCAGTTTTATTTATTTGTTATTTGTTTCTTATTTATTTACTTCCGTTCCTTTATTTATCTTAGTGTTTCATCTTAATGTCTTTGCATTCAAGGGTTTTGTTTTCTTTTTCCTCTTAGGCAAAATTAGCATTGCTTTAGCATATCCTAGCTCCCTGTGGGATCGTCCCTAACTCACCTTAGCTATTTAGTTAGGTTTAGCCAGGTATTTCATAATTTGGGAGTTCACAACTCACCATATACCTATGGACGTCTTAAATGCAATGTAATATGCCCATAATGCATCATTCAATCTTAAAGACCATTCTTTCTGAGATGTATTAACAGCCTTTTCTAGAATTCTTTTGATTTCTAGATTTACAATTTTCACTTAACCGCTAGTCTATGGATGATAAGGCATGGTGACCTTATGAGTTACACCATACGTGGACAGGAGGGAATCAAAACCAAAGCGTGTAAAAACATTCTTTTAAAGAAACTTAACTACACCTTTTGTATCAATAGTTGGTAATGCTATAGTTTCAAAACTGACTATGTTTACTGTGACTAAGATATATTGATTGGCATATGATTTAGGGAGAGGCACTATAAAATCAATGCCTCAAACATAAAAAATTTTGCAAACCAAAATATTATTTAACGACATTTAATGTCTTCAAGAAATGTTCATAATTCTTTGGAAATTGTCACAAGATTTTATAAATTGAATTGCATACTTGTATAATGTGGGCTAATAGAATCAAGATTCTAAACTTTAAGTGTTATTATTATAGGCCTGAAGTGTCCTTCTACTTCCTTAGAATGAAAATGAGTTAAGATAGAAGGTAATTACTCAACAGGAACATATCTTCTAATTATGCCATCACCAAAAATCATGTATAAGATTGGATTGTACCAAAGAAATCTTTTAACATCAATTAGGAATTTCTTC
>JAOXYD010259187.1:0-15892 GCA_028565735.1 Pinacopodium congolense
TCCACACTTATGTTTTATTTGTCTTTAATCATGTCAATTTATCATCTTTTTCAACATAATCTATGATCTGTGGAAAAAAAAATTTCGATTTTGATGCATATTTTTGGAAGTCTTTCCTTTTGTTTTCATTTAGTATGCCTCTTTGAGATGTTATGTGATTGATTAAGTATGTTAATGATTGAATGGTTTTAAATCGCTTCATGTTTTGGATGATGATATCTTTTGATCATTCTGAATTCCATTTTTAAATTGCATGCTATTAAAGCATAATGCGCCTTCTTTTGAATGATATCTTCATCTTACTTTAGCTTTTTTGAAAAAAAATAAAGAAAGAAAGAGAGAAAAAATTAAAAATGCAAAAGAAAATGAAAAAAGGAAAGAAAAAAGAAAAAAAGAGTTGGAATAAATGAGTTTTACACTCCGTTGACATCTAACTGCTTAGTTGAAGTTTATGAGTAGCCAAAGCTAGTTGATGAAAGGTGGCTCAATCTGGTAAGTCAGGAATTTTTCATGACAAAATGTTGACCTTTGAATACGAAAGCTTGAGTGACTTCTCAACTAAGCTTAAAAACTCACATTTTTGGTTTAGGATTTGCTTTTAAGCAATAAAGGATGTTTGATGATTTTGAAAGATGATACATTTGCTTTAGTACTATTAATTTTTTTCATGGACTTTGGCATGTGATTTGGATTGAATTTTAAGGAATATGAAGTGATTTAAGATTGTTTGTGACTTAGTATGCTTAATTGGTTATATATCATGTTTAAGGTGCATAATGTTTAAAGACATAAGGAAATTGATCCAATGATCATGTTTGATGAATTGAGAAAGTTTTCCTTAGCATATAGGTCATGTTAAACTTAATGATTAAGTGATTTGCTTGAGGACAAACAAAAGATAAGTATGGCAGTGATAATGGTTTATTCTATATGATTTTTCATGGTAATTTGATGTTAACTGACCCTTAGTTTGGTGTTTAATTGTGTTATTTATGTCTTAAATTGATTTGATTGCAGTTATCTACCCAATTGAAGTGGAAATTCAGAAAATTGAATGAAAGAATCACAAATTAAGAGTAAAAAAGTAGTCTATTGTACACCCACATTTTACCCCTCTTGGCCCACATTTTACTCAAGCCTGGGACTTAAACGATGTGAGTTAAACGGCTCTGTTCTAGTGTTCTTAAAGTGCTGTTTTAGTATCAGTCAAGATATTTTCAGCTGCAGCTTATCCATTTACTTTCTACTTACAAGGGACATATATAAGAAGCTAGAGAACCTATTTTCGTGCAGACTAACACACATTAGAGTCTCCAATTCAAAGATTTAGCTTAGATTTTCTCTTTTCTTCCTTAGGTTAGGGTTCTTTTTCCGTTGTTCCTTTTCCAACTTTGTTCATGTGATTTCCAGGTTTTTGTAAGTATTCCTAAGAGTTTTTAAGGCGTTTGAAGGTTGTATAACACTTTGGAGCATTAATTGGTGAAATCTAATCCCTTCTTTACCCTATTTCACTCTCTTTATTCATATATGTTCATATATGGCTTGTTCTTGATTTAATCTGATTTGCGTTGGATATATATGATTTTTTTAGCTTACTTTTAGGTAAGTTTAGGTTCTTGAATGCTTTAATTGAGTTTTAACTCTTTATTTATATGAGATCTTAATGCTTATTTTGAGTTGGTAACTTAGAATAAGATCATAATTGATTTAGGATTTGATAATTTCTACTTAAATCATTGGAAAAATCTATAAAAACATGATTTAATCCTTGGATCCAAGAAATCTACCTTGATTATCATGAGGGAACTAATCTTAAATGGAATTTAGAATTAGAACTTCTTGAACTTTAAGCCTAATGCCTATTAATTGATGAAATAACCAAGGATCAATTTAGGATGGTTAGAGAAAAGACATACACTTAACGATAGCTATGTTTTAAGTTAGTGAAGGCCTTAGATTAAGTATTCCAATCCATAACTCACTTAAGCCATTTTAGGCCTTATTAATCAATTTGGTAATTTTACTTTAATCAAAGATCCATAACATTGCTAAGAAAGTCTTTAGGTCTAATTTAGGTGTTTTTAGTTTGTTTGAGTCCAACGCTAACTGGTATGAGGCTCGACATACTAACACTTTCATAGTGGAGCACTTTATTAAGGTAGATAGGAAGCTGAATTTCAAGTTTCACCTCTGTTTTGAACTCTTCAGTGGCTGCCCTTACTAGATCTTAATGGCCCATATTATCCATTATTGGTGAAGGAATTCTTCGTCAATATAGAGTAGAAGAGTGTCAAAGACCTATTAGTGATTAGGTCATTAGTACGAGGTATTTCTATTGTGCTTACTTGTCCCTTTCTTGTTGAATTCCTAGGAGTACCAGATGTAGGCGATTGATTTGGTCGTAAGGTTGATAGGGTTCGAGGAGATTTTGTTGGTTTTGATCCCTCATTCTTGATGGATTTAGATAGAGCTCAATTAGGCTTAGTTAGTCTGCTTAATTATTGAAGCTATCCCACTTCTCAATTGACCATTAAAGATCATATTGCTATTGCTATTGCCTTTTTTAGTACCAATGTTCTTCTTAGAGTAAGTGGTCTCAATGAGCTTCGATTTTATGATACTTACCTTTTGTATAAGCTACTCCATGGCTTGGGAGGCATTGAAGGGTTGTCTTTAACAGGTTTCATTTTACAGAATATGAGAAATGTAGTTCGACATGCCCGCTCGACCAAAAAATTTTACTTTCCTTGTTTGCTTACGAGGATTTTCGAGTCACCTGGTGTTCCTTTGGATGGTGAGTTGGTAGTCATTCCCACCAACTTTGTTTCCTATTATCTTATCAAGCTTTGGTCGTACTATAAAGTTGGTGGACAGTGGAGAAACACTCTATTTAGGCCTTTACAAGGCAGGAGAGCATGTTGATGACCTTGATATTCCTACTTGTATTGTTGCTCCAGAGGAGGGTCAGGGAGAGGCTTCATCTGAAGCCACGCAAAGTGTTCATAGGCCTCATGTAGACACTTATACTCCATCTTATGTTGCTCCTATGCCACCTACTTAGCCTCCCTCTAGTTCTGTAATGGTGACTTTTTCACGTTTTGAGAGCTTTATGCAGACTGGTTTTGCATTGATTCACTCCTAATTGGATGGGATTGTGCAACACTTAGTTAGCATTGACCAACCTCTTGATAGGATTAAGGAGTATCAGTGAGTTGATGATCATGATACTCTTTATCTTTGATGGTGGCTTTTTCACGTTTTGAGAGCTCTATGTAGACTGATTTTGCATCTATTAACTCCCAATTAGATGGGATGGTGTAGTACTTAGCTAGCATTGACCAGTATCTGGATAGGATTAAGGAGTATCCGCTAGCTGATGATGATGATATTCTTTTAGCTTTGATGGTTTACACATGTTGTTCATAAATGTTGCTTTTGTGCTTGTTTGTTTTCAATCGCAACTTGCAGATCCATTTGCTGTAACTTGCCCACTTGCTTCCTACTTATAGGGAACATATATAAGAAGCTAGGAAACCTATTTTTGTGTAGATTACCACACATTAGAGTCTCCAATTCAGAGATTTAGCTTAGGTTTTCTCTTTTCTTCCTTAGGTTAGGGTTCTGTTTCTATTCTTCTTTTTCTACTTTTTTCATGCAATTTCCAGGTTATTGTAAGGATTCCTAAGAGTTTGTTGAGGTGTTTGAAAGTTGTATAACACTTTAGAGCATTAGTTGGTGAAATCTAATCCCTTCTTTACCTTATTTCACTCTATTTATTCATATATGTTCAAATATAGCATGTTCTTGATTCAATTTGATTTGTGTTAGATATGATGTTTTGAGCTTACTTTCAGCTAAAGTTAGGTTCTTTAATTCTTGAATTTAGTTTTAATTACAAATTGGAAGCTAAATCTTTGTTTATATAAGATATTAACACTTATTTTGAGTTGACCACTTAGAATAATATCATAATTGGTTTAAAATATGATAATCTCTACCTAAATCATTGGAAAAATCTATAAACAATTTAATTCTTGGATCCAAGAAATCTACCGTGGTTATCATAAGGGCACTAATCTTAAGTGGAATTTAGGATTAGAACTTCTTGAAATTTAAGCTAATGCCTATTAATTGATGAAATAACCAAAGATCAATTTAGGATAGTTAGAGAAAAGACATAGACTTAACTATAGGTTTTGAGTTAGTGAAGGCCCTAGATTAAGTATTCTAATCCATAACTCTCTTAAGCCATGTTAGGCCTAATCCTTAGCTTATTAATCAATTTGGTAATTTTACTTCAATCCGGGATCCAGAACACTGCTAGGAACGTTCTTAGGTTTAATTTAGATGTTTTTAGTTTGTATTGAGTCTAACTAACCCTTAGTTTTAAGCCTTGGTTTCCTTAGATAATTGTAATCCAATTGCTTTAGTAGTTCATACAATCGATTCTTTGTGGATTCAACATTCCAGAGTCTTAAATATGCTCCTCTTTATTACTTATGATTGGTACATTGCCGTTAAGTTGATTTGGATTTGAATTGGAATTGCATGTGAATTTATTAAATTATTTGAGTTAAAATAGTGATATTAAATCATCTTTGAAGATATAGGATCCTATAGAGTTGCATATTAGGGTCGATAGATAACCTAGGTCACTCCTCATTCTCAACTTTTTCTTTTTCTTTCCTCTTGTTCACCACACTATCCTTATTCTTCTCTTTAAGCTCTTCTCTCTTCTTATTGATTGCACCTTCTACTTTTTTCCCCTACTACTTAAGGTGATAGCCTTAATGTTTTCTTTAAGATTGGCTTTGGTGATATGGGGTAACTTTCCAAATAGCTTCTCTTATAAGATTTGTGCAATTAGGTCCCTATATGGCTCCTATGAGGGGACTGTTGAGTTAGGTGTTATTAAAATTTTCTAAGTTTTTATATCTAATTAGAAATTCCATCTTAAAAAATATTTAATGAAGAAGTTACACAAAATAATAAATCAACAATATTTAAATATTAAATAATTAAACAAATGATATAATGGTGTGAAGAAAAATAATATAAACTCAAAATTAAAGAGAGATGGGGAAAAAGGGCATAAATAGATATTCATAGTGGTTTAATGTCTAACGTACACTTAAGTTCACTCTCTAATACCTTGTTAGGTATTTCACTATCTTCAAAAATAAATATAACTCACTTTTTCACAAGGATAAAGCGTAATTTTTCCAATCGCTCACTTTTTCAATAGGCATAAATGTACCCATTGCAATTTTCACTTTTAATTCGCCACCCTATAAAATATATTTTTTAAAATGTTACTTTTTACTAACCTACGTGGAGGCTCACAAATCAACTTGAGGATGAATTCAATAAATTTCACTAGATCAACTACACCAAATACTCATCCTAAAGTTGAAATTACTTCTGATTGTGCTTCAAACTCAAATGATTCACTATACACTTAACGGATGCTTAAACAACACCAAAATACATCTATTTATAATTAGCTATTTATGACTATTACATAACATTACAAGGCATTTACTACATTTACTCATTAGAAACTAGCTGTTGGAACACATTTGTAACTTCTAGTTTGATTTTTTTTACAAACTTTTCACACCAAAATACATCCAATCACTCCCAAACAATTCCTAATCATTCCAAGATAATTTCTTAACACACATTCACACAATCTAATTTTAAAATACATCTTATCATTTTCAACCACTTCATTTCACACAACGTTTAATCAATTCACACAACTAGGCCTTAGCATATATTTACACACGCTTTAACCACTTTCACTTATCATAACCTTAACAACTTATCGTAACATTTCTAGCTATATCATTTTACACACTCTTTAAAACACTAAAAAAATTCAATTTCAAAATCATTTTAGTTTATCAAGAGAATATTTAGAAACCATTGATACATAATTTCTCTTGACTATGCATTCTATATATAATACAACTAATCATCAAAGTACAATGCATGTTTACAACAAATTAAGTGGATTAAGATAAGATTAAATCAAATACAATAATCTTATTCATTCTATCTCGATCTTTCTACTGAGCCCTTTTTCTTTTGATCTTCATAAGATTTGTTCCATGTCATGCTCCAAGGCGCTAAGGCTGGATATGCATCTTGATTCCAAGGCTCTAAAATAGATCTCTACAACTATCTTTCCAACACGTCAAAGATACTAAAACCATTAGTAGTAATGTTTTATCATTATCAAAACATGTGGAATTACCTTTAGCTCAATAATCTCCCTCTTTTTAATAATGAAAAACCATGTGATAATAGGAATATATAACAAGTAAAAACATCATGCAAATTGAAAATCACGTGCAAATATTTTGCTTACCCTTAATCTAATATCACACATTTTCTCCCCCTTTTGGTAATCATCCAAAAATTCTCATACTAAAAATATTTTGCTCCAATACCAATCATTCTTTTCTAACATTACTTAAAATTTTCAAAAACCATTTGAAAGCTCTTTCAAACATGCTCCCCTTTATGTAACACTTAGCAAAACATTACATCCTCATTCAAATTCAAAATACAACGTTTTCAAAACTCAAAAAGTGTATCAAATTTCAAAATTCTAAGTATAAAATCAAGATGAAACCTGTCCAATATCAATTAAGAGGTTTAAAAGGGACACTCCCCCTTTATTTTAGATCATCATAACTCAAATAGCCATAGAAGTCCAAGGGCTTCCCTTGAAAAATAAAAAATGAGCCTCCATCCTTCAGTTTGTGAATGAATTAGGTCTGCAGGATTGCATTCGACATTGTTAATTCACTCTTACTAGATGTTAAACAGATAACCCTTTTGTTTTCTTCATGTGGTTAACTAACAAGCCAAAAATATCAATGTTTGATCATCACTAATTTAAATTACGTTATGTTCTAATTTTTCTAATAAATAGAGTAGATTTTTAAGATTCCTAATTATCTAAGAGTTTATTCTGATGGCTAGTCTGTTATAGATGATTAAGAACTCAATTGAAAAAATATCAGCATACAAATTAGAGATTATATCTTAATTAATTCATCTACTTACCTATCCTTCAATAATTAAACAATTTAGCCACTTATATTAATAAAAAAAATTCAAAGAATAAATCATGAAACATATATTATTGATCGAAACAAAAAGTTAGAGTACAAATGAAATTGAGAGCTTAGACTACATTTGGAATGAGTTTTCCCAACTGTAATCTCTACTATAATCCTTTGATCCACTCATTGAAACATTGAAAAGAACTTTTAAGTATCTATTACACAAAAGTGAAAGAAAACTACAAAAGCCTAAACTTTATGAAAACTACTACCTAGAATTGCTCAAATGACTCTTGTAAAGCTCTAAAAGATGTTTATATATAGTTAGGTTAGGTCTAAGTCAGTTCAAGGATAGTTTGTCCAAATTTCCCCATGAATTCATACTGGATCACGCCTCTAGAGACTATAGTAACCCTTGAAATCACTGATTAATAGTTTCATTTATAATCCACATTATGATTTTACTTACAAAGTGCTCTTCAACTGTGGTTACTCACTTTAAAACTGTTAAAGGATTGCGTTATTCTTTTGAGTTAACTATAATAATGGTATAAAGAAGACATCAATGGTGTCTTTAAAGATTTATATTGCTTTTCTAGAAAAAAGAATCCACACTTTATTTTTTTCACCTAAAACTCCACTCTTGAGCATGAACTTGCATTTAAACCAAATATGTACTCATAAATAGGATAATTTAACATCAGGATATGGGTGAAAAAAATGTCAGATTATATCCTAAAATTTTATATATCACACCCCTGTCATATGTGAAATGTGCCTTTAATTGAAAAAAGTAGAGCACTCCTTTAAAAGAGTTTGATAATTTTCTTTAATTGCTCTCACAAGGATAAAGGGGAAAGCCTTTCTTTTTTTCATGTTCATGGTGCCATGGAAGTCCATGAGCTCAAGAAGTAATGTTCATTTTACATCTATGGTAGGCTTCTACGCTTGTAATTTCAAAATGAGGTAGTACTTACTTTACCATGACACAATAAGCTAATGGGTTGTCTAAGGCATATACAAGAAGGTGAATATTCTTAACATCTGTAAGATTGATGTAAAATGAAACATCCAATTTTGACATATTGGAGTTATTAATGTAAGGGCATATATGATCTAATGAATTGGGAAGGGCAATCCCTGCATGCCTTAGTGGACTTACTAATAGAATCTCTAAAATAGTATGTTAAACCAAAGGAGATTTCATTTATTATTTTTGATGATAATAAAACATATTTGGTACTAATGTTTTATTTTTGTTGCATTAAAAAGATAGGTTAACGTAAAATGTGTAAGAAAATGTGGTAGAGGCCAAGGTGGAAGTTAATTCAAAAAGAAATAGAAAATGGAACAAGCATTAATGTGAGATCAAGTGATGGATGGAAGAACATGACTAGAAGAAGAAGATTGATGGATTTGTATTTTTCACATATAAGTCTTGCCTTGATATTATCAATACTTAAAGGGATCATGACTTTGCATCTTGGTTTGCATTTAGGACTTTGGCCAAGAGTTTTAAGAGTTTGTTTTAGGTTTTTCATTGCATTTTCATAATACGGTTTGGTTATGGTTGGATATTGGTTTAGAGTCTCATACTTAAGAGATAATTTGATGAATTGTTTTAAAGAATTCCTGTTGATGTGTGAAAATATTTTGGAAGGAATTGGAGTTTGTTGAAGTTTGATTGAATGTGTATCTATGTTTGAGTATGTTTTAAGTCAAGTTTGATAGAAATTTTAGTTTTAGGTAGTTTAGGAAAAGTTTGAAATGCTTTGGAAAATTGTGTGAGTTTGTTCAAAGTTATTTTAAGTTGTTTTTGTTTAAGTATGATTAATTTTAGCTTTTGTTCTTAAAAAATAGATTTTTAGAATGATTGAGAAAGTTTGGAGAAGTTTGAAAAAGTTTTGAAGTTCTAGAAAGTTTTCTTATCGCTTAAATTTTCAAACATAAGAAATATTTTATGATTGTATTTATTTGAAATGTCCTAGCGCCTAAAATAATTTTTTGAATGAGTTAGAACTCGTCTCAATTGGTTTTAAATTGAGAAGAATAGTTTTGAAATGTTTAATAAAGTTTAGGAAATTTTCAAAGTGTTTGGAAGTTATTTAAAATGAAAATTTCCTATAACCAAGATATATTTCTAGTTGAGTTTAATTGACAAATCTTGGTATTTAGAATCACTTATGAAATGATTTGAAACTTTTGTGAGTTCTTTTTAGAGTGAAAGAAATGTTTTGGTATGTTTGGGAATGTTTTACGATTGAGTTTGAAATGAAAGTTTTAAAAATGAGCTTAAACTTGTTAGATCATGACACATTTAAGTTTTTTAAAATTTAATTGTTAAGTCTTAATCACTAAAATGTCAAGTTTTAGGTATTTGGAAGTGATTGGAAATGTTCTAGACAAGCCTGAATGGCCCTCAACAATGGTGGTTAGTAGTTCAATTGAAGCCGTGTGTTAAAGTGTTGTTGTGGTACATAATGTTGGTTCATAATATGGCCAATGGTGCCATTGTAGTACCATCATTGTAGTATGAGTTTTGTCAAAGATAAATGAAGATGTGAATAATAGTGCCATTGTGTGGTGTCGTTATGGTATCAGTAGCCCTTGTAATGACTAGTTTGATATGTCTAGCAGTTGTTTGTATTGGTCATTTATGAGTATTTACAATGGTTGTTTTGTGTTAATAACATGTATTTGAGCATCAAATGCTTATAAATAGATGTCCTAAATGTTTATAAATAATTTTTATGAAAGCTTAATGATTAAAAGAGTGTTGAATAATTTTTTGGTTGGTTTATGATTTTGTTTTGGTTAGTTTATGATTAAGCAAGTGTTGGTGTTTGTATATGCTTAAGTAGAAATTGTAAGATTGAATTTTATTACTTGGTTATTGGGATTAAAGCTATTAATTTTTTATTTTGAAAATGGGTTATTCTTCACCCATCTAAAGAAGATTGTTTTAGGTTCCTCTTTACCCTAGAAAGAAGATTTGTTAGATTGCTCTTCATCTCCTTTTGAAAGAAGATTTGTTTGAGTTAGTGAAATATCTGTGTAGGAACTTAGAGAGTATATGTAAGAAAGGGGTTAGCTTGTCAAACCAATATAAAAATTGATTATGTATCCTTCCTCTTTACTCCTTTTAATTTGTGCATGTTGTGATTGTTATTAAATTATTTGAATTTAGGTTATTTTAACATTTCATCATCTTTAGGTTGAAATGTGGTTTAGGGACTTCATACTTTTCAAAAATCGATTTAGGTGGTTTAGAATTAAAATATAGGAAATCTTTATATACCCAATTCACTACCACTCTTGAGTGCCATTAGGACTTAAAATCAATATTAGAGCTAGTCTCACATAGGATTAAATTCTAATAAAATTTATAAATAAAGATAAATATGACACATTTGGATAGTTAAGAGGAGTTAGAAGTGCGTAGACCAACTTACTTTGATAGTAATTAATTTTCAACATGGAGAATTATAATGAAAATTTTTCTAATGAATTAAAATATTGATTTGTGGGAAATTGTTACAAATGCCCCTTATGTGTTACTATAAATGACATGGAACTTGTTTCATTAAATAAAAATACCACGAATATGATATTTTTTGCATTAGATAAAAGAATTTTTGATAAATTTTCAATGTGCAATTCGATTAATAAGATTTGATTTATATTAGAAGATATTTATGTAGGTAGTAACAACATTAAGGAAGTGGAGAATGAACAAAAAGAAGAGGGGGGGTGAGCATATGGGATAAAAGGTATCATACATATGATTAATGAGAAAGACTAATAATGAGGTACCTTCTTCCTCTAAATCTTCTATTGTTAATAATGATTATAATGAGAATAGTGATGATGGGAGTGATTGTGATCTCTCTTACGATGAATCGGTAGGAGGAGAACAATGATCCTAAAGAGTTTTTGTCAAAATTCACTCAAGGGAGGAAATTTTAACTAACATGTTAAGAGTTCAAAAGAGTTCGATGATGAACATGGGTTAGGATTCACTTAAGGGAATGTTTCTACTAATGCCAAAATTAATATTGTGAAGGGAAAAATTTTGGAAGATGAAAATGTTTCTAAGCCCTTATATGAAATTGTTCCATCCACATCTAGACCACAAGTAAAGGAAAAATTTCATGCATTCATGTATAGTCATAAACCTAGATCTAGAGTGCAATCTCATCAAGGTAGAAATAGTCATAAGTTTTATAGGAATGCAAAATCCCATCACGACACATTTAGGCCTCATGTGAAGCTTAGTGTTTTAACCCTTTATCATGCTCCTTAGATGTATGTACATAATATTAGGAGCATTTCATATTCACATCCTAAGAGAAATTTTTATTAAGATATGAAATGACATCATTTTTATGATAAGACATTCCATGCCTATCATTCTTGTAGGCCCTATTTAAACATAATAACACATTTCATTCTCATAACCCATACATATATGAGTATAAGAGAACATCACCCATACACAAAAGGACATGTCATTATCCCTGGAAAGTTCACTTATGATAGGAGAGATGCATATAGGTATAACAATTTGCGGATATACTTTCATTGTATGATGCTCCTATGGTACGTTATTCTTATGAAAATATTGGACATACTGAAAAATATTGCTTCGCTAAACATTAGATGCCCAGAAAACCTTTGAAAATATAAGTTGAGAAAGGTTCTAAAGCTAACCACCCCCAAGGACCCAAGTTTATATAGGCGCCTAAAGCATATTAATTTTCTTAGCTTATAGATCAACATAAATTGGTATCAAAAGGATTTCAAGCAAGTAAGAAAGAGTGGAATCACCAACTTTTTGAGGAAAAAAGAAAACCACAAGGAATCCTCATATGAGCCAACTCAGCAAACATATTATGGAACCAAGTGAGGAGTAGAAGATTAGGTAACCATTGGTGAAATAAGGTACATCTTTGATTTTACATTGAAAATACTTGAAAAATTTGGCTTGGCATACATTTGAGGAAAATACTTAAGCATGTTGGTCTTGGTATTGTTGTCAACAAGAAGCAAGCGCATCTTATCATCAAGTAGTATAAAAAATGATGAAGTATTGAGTATCGTATTCCTAGGAACCTGAGTGTAATAGTAAGTCAATTTGTGCGTAATTAGCTAGACAACTTTAATGTGTTGAGTGATAAAAAGATAAAAAGGAACTAACTAAAATAAAGAGACAACATTTCATCTAAACATAAGCTAATGAATTAAGAGTTTTAAGAATGATAATTAAACTAGAGCTTTAGATTTCAATGGGTTAATTAAACAAAGGAATAAATCGTTAGATAGATCTAGGGAATTCTTCACTAAAACAAGATGTAACTAATGATTGTAGAAATAACTTATCTTTTTTAGACTCAATTTATCTATTTTATCTATAAACGAATTAAGAATAAAAGGCATTAATCTCAAGAAGCTTAAACTCAACTTCGTTAGATCTAATAACCTTTGTAAAAGAATTTAGAGCTTGATCTACATCTAAATTCAATTGTGTTACCTAATTAGTTTTCCAATAATTAAAAGCCAATGGTCATGGATCCCTTAATTATTTAATAATCTAACTAAGATGGCCAATTCAAGTAAGATTAAATTAAGCACTCTAATTAGTTAAAAATATCCTAAACACGCATAACCCATATAATTCCTTGAACCTAGGTAAAGCAATTTAAGCACACACTTTTTTTTTCAATAATAAAGAAAAATATATTAAAAGAAAAAGAAAGGGAGTATGTTCAGAGAAGCATGAAATTAACTGAACAACCAAACACCCTAAAGGAATCAAAGATATAGAACCAAAGATAAAACATCAACAACGTTAGCTAAAAGCTGAAACAAAGGCCAAAGAACCTAAAGCCTAAGGCAGAATTTGGACTAGGCATATTTTGATCCCTTCAGCTTGAAAATATTAATCCTTATGCCTCCTACTTGATAAGAGTTAACCTATGCTTTCAATTTTGCCTTTTCTTTAGCCGACCTGTAAATAGGAGTTTGGTTCTTTTCCTTTGAGGCTTTGAAGCCATCATTTTGTAATTCTTCCTTTTTTGAGAAGTGGAGACATGGGCATCCTGATGATGAGTAGAGCTATGTCTGAGTTGGCTTGAGCCTTGAGAATTGACAGGTTCTGGGTGGAGACTATCCACTGAGGGGAATTGAGCTTTGCTTCTACACTTTCCTGGGTGGCTGCAAATTTGGACGTAGCAAAAATTTGCTCATCCTCTTTAGAGTTGTTAGAGTCATGGATCTGTGTATGTTCACTGATAGTGGAAAGGGGGCTCTTCTTGGAGGCTTTCCTTTGAGAGTATATTCTTTGTAGTAATGCCTCCCGCTGAGAATGAATAACTTTTGTATGGCACCTGAGCACACACTTTCAAGAATGAAAAGAAAGATTCAATAACAAAACACATATTCATTGATGAAAAACAAGAGTCAATATAAAATAAGAAAGAAAGATGAAGGAATACGGCCAAAATTAACATAATCCATCAAAATCTCACTCTTTAATCCACTTTGAACGCTCTTGAGAACTCTAATTCATTAACCTAATGTAAAAAAAAGAACAAAATAAAAGAAATCTAAACCTAAACCCTAATAGTAATAAAGAAGGAAAATCCCCACACCTCCTCCATCTCATGTCTCCCCCTCCCCCTATTTTATTTTTTATTTTCTTTTATGGGTGCTTAAGGTGGCTGCTAAGGTTACAAGAAATCTATAGGTGTTTTGTCCAATTTGCATTTTAAAAGTAGAGACGTTAATGAACTATGCCATTTATATACACCATTATTCTCCAACTATCATCGAGCTTCAATAGTGATTAATATGAGGAACAATGACATTGTTGTTTAACCTAGCAACTACTATTATTGTCTTATTCTAACATAGTGAAAAATTCTTCAAATTATGACTTTAAGCTCCTTTTTATTCCTTTTTCATCTAATTAATTCCAAAGACTTATGTAATTTAATTTAAAGAAACATAAATAGGAAAATTTTATGAATATTTAGGGGTAAAACACATTAAAATATGGCATAGAAACCAAATAGGTATACATATTTTGAGTAAAAAGATATATTGCATGGGTTTAAGAGGAGAAAATAGAATAATTTTTTAAATTGATGCATTACATTGAAATTAATATATGATTTAAGAAATTTTTTTTTCATGAGTTAGATAAAATGACTTTAAAAATTAGTATCTGTTACGTTAGTTTAGTGACTTATAAATTTTTAATGATTTAAAAATGATTTTACTTTGAAAACTAATAGAATTGAGGCAAGTGTACCTATCACAAAATTAATACAATAAAGTAAATTTAAGGGTCCAGATGTCAATCCCACGAGGAAAATGACTTAAGTACTAGGTTGATTAGATTAAAATTATTTAGGAAAATCCAAACAATTCGATTAAAAACCTAAAAATTGCTAAACGAGTCTAACTTGGTTTAATCACGTCGAAAATGATTTGTAATTGACTTTGAAAAAATTCTGAAAATTACCAAATTTGTAAATTAGCTAAGGATTAGGTGATTGACGATTTAATTGAGCTTTAAATACATTTATGTTCTAAATAAAGCTCCTTCATAAAATCAAGACAAAGCTATGATTAAGACTTTGCTTTTCATCATTAAATCTTGTTTAAAATTTGGTTATGTTTTAAATCAAGTAAATGGGTTTAAATTTCAAGAATGTGAGTTCTGGAAAATTAATCTCAAATCTCTAACATTCATAAAAAAAATAATCCAGGTTTGTTCATGCAACGATTAATTCATGTTGCTTATTGATTTGCTAACAATTTAAGATGATTTCTCAAGCTTAACTTGTCTTAAACATTAATGTTAAGTGGTTAGCCTAAAATCAGTTCATTTAATCCTTCAATAAACAAAATCCAGACCCTTTAACATGTCTTTGAACAATCTTAAATCATACAAACATCAATCCTTAAACATTGGCATTTCATGTCTCTTAGAAATATTGCCAACCCTTTGACAATTGTCACAAGACTTCACATAATGAAATACATCCTTAAATAGTATAAGTTAATAGAAACCACATTTCAGCATCTTGTGTGCAGTCTTACTAGATCCAAAGTGTCCTCTAGTCTCCCTTTAATGACAATGACTTAGAATTGAAGGCACTTCTTCAGTAGGAACACATCTTAAAATTATTCCATCTACACATATCTTGTAAAGAAAAGGATCTTACCAAAGGTAGCGCTTAACCTTAAAAAAGAACTTCTTCTTTTGTTGGTATAAAAAGTCTAGAGGGATCACATTATTAGCCAAATAATTCACTATGTCCACATACCATGGTAAGGTAAGTATGGCTAGTAAGTGTTCTTCAGGAAACATCTCCTTTATGTCTTGATTTTTTCCTTTATCCATCACTTCTTCATTCAGATGAGATAAGTGATCCACCACAAAATTTTCTTTACCTTTCTTATCTCTGATTTCGATATCAAACTCCTGTAAAATGAGAATCCATTGAATTAATCGTGGCTTCGCATCTGGTTTGTTCATGAGATAATTTAGTGCAGAATTGTCCGTATAGACTATCACTTTTGAAAGAACCAATAGGACTTAAACTTATCAATTGTAAACACCACAGTTAAAATCTCCTTCTCAGTGGTGGTGTAATTCTTTTAAGTATCATTCAAAGTGCGACTTGCATAATAAATTGGATGGAAATAAAAGAATCATTCAAAGTGCGACTTGCATAATAAATTGGATGGAAAATATTTCCATCCCTCTATCCAAGTGGTGCACTAACTGCAAAGTCACTCGCATCACA
>JAOXYD010259197.1:0-29473 GCA_028565735.1 Pinacopodium congolense
TTGACCTTCAAACTCCAAGCTTTCCATAATGGATCCTTCTTGAATTATACCTATCTTTAAGATTAACATCATAAACTTAAACCATTAGTGATTAATCATGTTTTGTTATCATCAAAACCAAGATTGGAACCTCCCTTGGTTCAACAGTAGTGAATGATAAGAATGAGAGCTTTAAGGTTAACAGACAAAGGAAGAAGCATTACATACCCAAGGTAATGGAGGATTGTGACGCTACCTTCCTTCATTAAGATCCCTTTTTATAGTACTTCTTTCTTTTACTTAAAAATAAAGTGTTTACTTTTTTTTTAAGAACTATAGGATTAATTTTTATAGTTTATAGTTATTTTTGAGCTTTTAGTTTACTTAGATACATTCATTCTTTCTTGGTGTGTTTATTTGTATTACCTTTCAATAATGTGGATAGGTTCATCAGATGCTCTACAATCCTAATCATTCAAGGGAGTTTTCTTTCCTTTCCCTCTATTTTATTCTTTTATTTGAATATTATGAATAATGTTCATCTTAAGTGTGGGAGAATGGTTTATTCTAATTGATTATGCTTATAAATAGTTATGAGTTCTAAGAGTGATGGTTTTAGATGGCTTATTTAGGAATAACTTTGATGGGTAGTTGAGGCTAATCTTGTTACTTAATACAATTGATGTAATTGACATAGTCAGTATTAAGTAACTTTTGATTGATATATGATAGGCCGGTATTATATTGAGTTCTGATATGTGTTTTAATATGGTTTCATCCTTATTTTTTATGTAAAAGTGTCAAATTTGTATTCATTCTGAGTTTAATTGCAAATTTAATCATAAGACACAAATTCTAATTAAAGGGGTCAAGTTTGAAGAAAAATTGAAGCAAAATATAACAAGAGGGATGCTTAATAGATCCATTAACAGCGATTTCAATGGCTACTAAATAATGTCGTTGATGGGCCAAACACCGTTGTTGATAGGCAAATGCAAAGAGATCAATGGTAGGTTATGTATGACTCTTTTGAAGGACTGTTAACCATCATTAGGCATCCTATAAACATTTTTATCCATTAGGATTAAGGGCAATTAAGAGAATTCCTCACCTGCACATCATTAACCTTAAAGGGGACATATATAAGGATGAAGAAGAGGCTATTTCATTATCTCTTCATCCTCTTTTGGATAGCCACCCATTTATTTCACCTTTTCCCTTTGTTTAGTGTTTTAAGCTTTCCTTTCAAGTTTTAGTTGATCGTAATCTTCTTATTTATGTTCTAGATAGTTATAACTTCTATTTCATCTTGTTTTAAATTCTCTTTAGCTACTGTTCTACTCTGATTTCAATTGTTTTATGTATTACACTTAGATTATGTTAGATAGTTGTATGAACCTTTGATCATTGTTGAATAGATTGTTTAATCTTCAATTCTAGTATCTTTATTTGTTATTTCAATATGTTTCCTTGTAATTATTTTTTGTTTTAGTTAATGTCAATACTTTAGGTTAGTTTTCTCTTAGATAAGAAGATATTAAAGGGATGATAGGTTTATAATTGTGAGATGTAAGTTAGGTTTTAATGGGTATGGTGATTTATACTAAGGTTGAGTTGGAATTCTAGTTAAATGTCATGAATTAGGGAATATTCTATAGGTTTGGGCATCCTATCTTTGATTTCTAATTCGATTCTAGGTATGAATGTTTGATCTATAATTGTTAATAGTTAACACTGCAAGTAGCAATAGGCTAATTAAATTTATAAATGAGACTTAATTAATTTAGCCTAGGGTTTTAATTCTTTAAGTTACATAATCTATGCTTGCGATATTATGACCTAAGTTAGTTGTTTCTTAGCATTTAATGCTATTACTGCACAATTAAATCTAGAGATAATATCCTAAGTTATTGTGTGGATTAGGATAAGTCTATAGTCATATGAGATTTATTTGTAATTTTAGAAGCGGAGGATGAAAGTTATACCAAAATCTATAAGTTAAAATCTTACGCATAACAAGATTTATATGTTTTCAACAATCAATTGTAATTCCTAAATCCCGAAAATAACTTCTTCCTAACTTTCTTTTATTGCTTTCTATTTATTTTTACTGTGTGCTTTTGTTTATTTACATTAGTTTCTTAGTTATATTTCCTTTTTTATTTACTTTCATAAAACTAGGTGTGATTTTATTCTTATTTTTTTAGTCCAACATTAGAAATAGTATTGACACCGTAACTCTCTGTGGATCGACCCTACCTCACCTTACCATACAATTAAAAGTTTAGGTTATTATTTGATAGTTTGTGATAGACTTACCAATATGATTTTTGTTACATGAATCGTGTGAATATAATTGATGATATGATTTTTGTTTCATAAGTTGTGTGAATATAGTTAATCTTTATATATAATGTTAGGTTTTTAAGAAAGCATTATATTGTTTTTTTATGCGAACTTAGAACAAGGTATTTAATTTATTGAAAATTCATGGAAAATATTCTAAAATCTATTAATTTTACCTACTTAGTAGTTAAGGGATTCTTCATCATAAATTTTTACCTTCACATTAAATGGTAGCTAAAATTATGAGTATCTTAAAGAAAATAAATACTAAATAAATAGATAAATAAATGTGTTATAAAAAGGTAAAATAAAGCTTAAAATGCAATTAATAGGCAAGATGGGGCATAAATACACTTGATAAGTTACTTGGTGAAGCTGTCATAAGCTACCGAATAATAAAATTTCTAATATAACTTCCTAATTATATAATAGGGCAAGACATGATTGATCTCACATAAAACTAGTTATGTTTTTAATTATTTCAAATTTTACACAAAACCAAAAAGAAAAGAAATAAAATAAACCGCTTGGTACAAATAAATTAAGAAAAAAAATGAAAGGACAACTAATGAAATTTGGGCGAATAAAATAATAATCCAAAAAGACAAGAAATAAATAATGATAATGAAAAGTTGGTCAAAAGATATTTTCAGGATTCATGAATTACAATCAATTATCGAAACCATATATATTATGTTATACTTGAGATACTAGCCTATAAACATAAATAAGCTCTTGTGTCTTAAATCCGTAAATCTAACATGCTCTAAAAATATCTTTAATTATACAACAACTTATAATAAGCACTCTATATTTTATGGTGCAATAGCATTAAGAATTAGGAAACAACTAACTAAAGCTATGATCTCGTAAGCTCATATCATGTAACCTAAAGAATTGAAAATCTAGGCTAAGTTGATTAAGTTTTACTTACCAAATCAATTAACCTATCTCTAATTATAGTATTCACTAATAACAATTACCGATCACAATATTAAACATAGCAATTAAACAAGAAATCATAAATAAAAGGGCAAATCCTACTCATAATCCCTAATTCTTGGCAATTAATTAAAGTTTCCATTCAATCCTAGTATAAAAATACAAAACCCATTAAAACCTAATTAAATTCTCACAATTAAAACCCATTAATCCTTTATCCAAATAAAGCTAAGCTAACATACTAAAATTAAATAAAACACAAACTGAAATTTAAGGAAACATAAAGGAAATAATAAGAACAAAGCTGGAAATTAAAGATTTAACATTATATTAACAATAGTCAAAGGTTTAATAACTATTAAGACAAAACCAAAAGGAAATAATAAAAAATAAAACAAAAATAGAAAGACAATAGTAATAAAAAAACATAAAGAAATCTATAACTAAACAACTAATAAACAAGTTCTTGAAGATAGAAGTGAAAGAAAGCTACAAAAATCCCTAAAATTAGGAAGAGAAACTAAGAAAACAAGAGCTGCCTAAATGGAAACCAAAAACTGACAAAAATCTCTCCTATTTTGTTTATATATTGCCTCAGTTAGGTTTCAACATGTAGGAGTGAATAGACAAGTTTGTCCCTTGATTGGGCGTGAAACAACATTTTTTAGGACTTAAAAGGTGGTAAATAGTGATTTCAACAACCCTTTATTAAACCACCACGAATGAATCTGGAAATGAGTCTAAATAGCTATTAGATGGATTTAGACATCACCCTTTAAAATATGAAGAACTCGCCATTTAACTATCTGTCTATTACATCCTAGGAGACAATTTCATCAAAGAAATGACATGCATACATAGAGGCTTCATGATAGGCATCAATTTAAGCAATTTGAGTCTTTTACATTCCCATACTCTTCGAAAATATATGCTTAAAGCTAAGGGTGTGTATCAATCATATCTTAGGAGGCCATATCATCAAGAAAAGAATATGCATATATTTAGGTCTCATGATAGACTATTTAGGAAAAATAGGCCAACTCACTCACTCGAACCTCATATGCATTCTTATACATTTAGAAATTTGTCTCATACTCATTCTAGGCTATAAAAAATGTTTCATTCATATTCTCGGCATAACATTCATCAAGGAAGAGCATTTAGAAATATAAGATCTAGAAATGCATTTAAGTCTCATGTTAGGCAAGTGGCATGTTTCATGGACATAATAGTATGATGCATTCCCATAACTCTCATATGCATAACTATTATCCTATGAGAGTTCATGTTGATAGGACAAATGAATTTAGGCATAAAGATCATAAGGTTCATGACCATATGCATAAATTTTCATATGTTTGTAACTTTTGTAGTAAAGTTGGTCATTTGAAAAAAAATTTTATTAAAAAAAGAATGTTTAGGAAACCATTAAAAATATGGGTAGAAAAAAGTGTTAAGGCTAAACTCCAAGGACTCAAGTTAACATGGGTACTTAGAGTCCAGTAGTTTCTTTGTTTTATAGGTCAACACCTATTTATGTTAAATTGGTGTCAAGTAAGAAACCAAGGAAGTGGTTTCTCCAATTATAAGTGGAACGTGAAAAGATCACCATGAGTCCTTATATAAGCATACCAAGAAGCACATTGTTAAACCAAGTGAGGAGTTAAAAGGAATTGGAATCAAATGGTAATGTAAAAGGATATATTCCTATGTCCTTATTTAATAATATATAGCTTGATATGATCTTTCGATATTTTTATTTGATTTGAAAAAGTTGACCTTAGTTATTGGTTTTGATTAAAAATGGATTCATATATTTAGGGGGAGCCATTGAATGTTAATATTAAAGCTATTGCATATTTAGTATTGGAGTCATTGCATATTTGCATATCTTTTTTAAACTAGTACATTTTATTAAAATGGTTGTATAATATTGTTTAATAAGTGCATTAAATTATTTTTGACATATGAGTTGTTTTGAAAAGGGTGCATTGAACATATTTTGGAAATGTTTATTAAAACTAGTATCATATTTGTTTTTGCAATTGGTATCATGTCTCTAAATTTTCAATTGGTACCATGTCTTTGAATTCTCAATTGGTACCATATCTTTGAATTCTCAATTGGTATCTTTTCTTACATTTGGTATCAATTGGCATCATTATCTTACAATTGGTATTATTTTTGGTTTTACAATTGATATTATCTTTTTACAAATGATTATCATAATTTACAATTGGTATCATGTTTTACAAGTGGTATCAATTCTTTTCAATTGGTATCACCTTTGAAATTGTGCATATTTTCTAAAATTTTAAAGATGAGTACTCTCCCTTTACATGATTAAATGCTTTGAAACGCATAAATTTAGGGGTGAATATCTTTTTGACATAGTTCAATTAGCTTTACATGAATTATGAAAATTTTACTTAGTATTAGTACATAATGTATGTTTAGGATAGAAAATGTGCATGAACAAGCCTTTTTTATTTAAAATATGCATAACATGTAGTTTTGAAGCAAAATTTGCATAAATGTGTGTTTTAACGTGAAATATGCATAACATGTGTCTTTGATGCAAAAGTTACACAATATGTGTCTTTGGTACATAAATATATATAGTAGATGTTTTTTATACATTTTGTGTGTAATGTAGAAAATATGCATTCTTAAAGCATAATGATGCATAATATGTGATTTCTAATGCATTTTGTTTATCCCTTTTACATCCATAATTATCTCATAATGCTTAATTGCATTCATTTAGGGAGAGCATCATATACAATTGGTATTTTTTTTAATATGCATGAATTAAGGGGGAGCAAGTTTAAAGTTATTTACAATGGTTTTAAGTTTTTTTAAATTAGTTACAATTGGTAATCTTTTTTATGATATCAAAATGGGGGAGAAAGATATGTGATATTAAGGTTAAATATGAGTTTTATTACATGAAATTTGTTGCACATGTGTTTTATATACTCTTAATATCACAGGTTTTGTCATCACAAAAAAGGGAGAGATTTTTAAACCAAGGAGGTTTCAATCATGTGTTTTGATGATAACAAAACATTATTATTACTAATGTTTAAGTTTTATGCATTTATAAGATAACTTAATGTTTAAAGTGAAAGAACATATTTATGGAGCTAAGGTAGAAGAGTTCAAGCATTGGATGATCAAAAATGTATACGGATTGAAGATCAAGTGATGATTAAAAGCGAAGATCAAAAGAATGAATATCAAGTTTGGATAGCTTTTCGGAAAATGGCTTAAAGTGTAAGTTTCCTAAACTTAATTAATGCTTGAAAAGGACTTTCACATTTACATGATACATTTACATATAAATATATAAAAGTTGAATTATGGTTTTAGCGATTAATTGGATTTGATTATGATATTTTCCATATTAGAAATTGAATTAGAATGGCATATAGGCTAAATGTTACATAATTAAGTTAAAATTTGTTGAGTGTTGAATTGATTTAATGTATGTTTGATGATATGTTTCAATGAATTGAAATGTTGTTTGAGTGTTAATCATATGTGTTTGAATTGGTTTGTGTTATGAATTTTTGTATATGGAATGTTTGAAAAGGTTTTAAAGAAGTTTACGAATGAAAATTTTCATAATCAAGGCAATTCCTTTGTTTTGAATGAATTTAATGTTTTTATAAGTTCAAAAAGCACTTGAATTATATTATAAAACTTGTTTAAAGTCTTGATTAATGTTAAATTGATGTTAGGATAGGATTAGAGCTTGTTTGCAACTTGTTTTTTGGTTTTTTGGAGGCAATACGGCAGACTGAGAGGTAATATGCCAACTGTCTAGAACCATGTATTGAGTTTATTTCTAGAGACCAATATGGCGGGTCAGAGGGCATTGTATTCCCCCCAAAGACTGTCATATAGGTCACTGTCATAAGTAACCGTTAGTTTCTTTTTCTTGTTCCAACGGATTTTTAATCCCAAATGACTATTTCTTGTTTCTAATGACTTCAACTCTTTCCTAACACTATAAATATCATTCTTAAACTATTTTAACAAGTTTAGATGCTCTAAAAACAAAATCATAAGATCAAAATCTCTCCAGCTCTCAAACCCTCTCTATTTTTGCACTGTCTTTATCTTTCTTCAAATTTCATGTTTTAAATTAGTTTTTAGTGTAGACAAATTGTTGTTTTTAGTTAGCTTAGATATAGACAACTTTAATTAAGCTTGTGTTTGAATTTTTAAGTGTTTTTTTGTTTGTTTCAAGCTGACAAAGTCCCACTCACCAAAACTATCTATGTTTTTCTTCAGCTACGGTGTTCGTCAATTTTGGGCATGTAAATCTATGTTTGTTGCTTCAAAATTATCATAGTTGTTTTTTTAAGGTCTCAAGAATGCATTGGATCCTTTACTTTAATTTTTAAACACTCAAAACCTTTTTCTAAGATCAAAGAACACTAATTGCTCAAATCTATCAATTTTTCTATGTAGCTTTTTGCTCATTTCGATTTGACTTCTAAATATATTTTTAGTACTGCACTTTTATTTATTTTTAGTTTGTTTAAGGTCTTAGAAGGTTTCAAGTATTTTTTTTAATTTTTAAATGTTTTATTGTTTGGTTGAGCTTAATCTTTGTAAGTGACTCAAAGCTGTCTAGGTTTAAGCATTCTAACTTTTCTCTTATTTTAATCCACTTATTTGTTGTGCTAAAATTATTTTTATTACTGAGATTGGTTCGTAATAGACTGCATATATAGATAGCTTGTTTTTATATTTGATAAATCTAACTATTGGTTACCATAATCACATTTTTTGTTGATCGAATTTGATTGTTATTGATCTATTGAAGTGTTAGGCATCTTTTTATATATATTATTTGTCTCTAGAATTTTCAATATTTGTTTTATTACATGCGCTTTAGTGAAACACCATTAAAGGTGTGCTTGGTTACTTTATTTTGGGGGATTTGAATTTATGAACTATTTAATTGGATTATAGGTTACTCTTTACCTTTAAAATAGATTTGATAGATTTCTCTTAAGCTAAGAGAAAGAATATTTGAATTGAGTTATTCATTAATTGTAAATTAGATTGCTTTAGGCCTTATATGTGCAATAAACATTACATGAGATATAAGCATTGCATTAGTTACATTTGAGCCTTTACCTTGGATTATTTTTTATTAAGGTTTGATAAGCTATATAAGCTTAAGTTGAGGCTTTGGTAGCCTAGGTTTGGGGCTGTTTTGTGGTAAAAAAAATTGTGTACTTTGGTTGTATTTATAAGGGTTACTATTCACCCATTGGAAACTAAGATTGACGAGTTCCTCTTGACCATTAGAATTCAAGATTATTGTATAGTTTCCTCTTGACCTTTGAATAAGATTGTTGGGTTACTCTTCACCTTAAAGTACGATTGTAAAGGTTCCTCTTAGCCTTAGAATCAATATTGTTGTAAAGGTTCCTCTTGACCTTAGAATCAATATTGATGCAAAGGTCCCTCTTGGCCTTATAATCAAGATTGTCATAAGGGTTATTCTTCACCTAATTAAAGTAAGATTATATCTTTAGTAAATTTCCAACAAATAGTTGGAGCAAGGACGTAATTTATTTTTAAGGTAGGTGAACCTCTATAATTCTCAGTATTTATCTCTTTCCTTATCTCTTTACATTTGTGCGCTTATGTTTGCTTTACTATTGATTGAATTTATTTAATATTAGCATAAAGTTTTGTATATAATTTATGTTGAATTTTAGTTAGAGAATTCATTTAATTGATTTTGGCCTAAGGTATTTAAGTTTTTTTAATTTGAAAAGAAAATTTTAAACACCCAATTCACCCTACCCACTCTTGGGTGCCATAAGGCTTAGATACTAAAATATCTATGAATATCTCCACAAGAAAAATATTAAAGTTACAATAAGGAATAATACTGGCCTACCTCTGAAGCAATAAAATCAACATATCTCTTAAAAAATTCAATGGTAAGGGGTGATCTGCCAACCCAATAAAGCTAATTAGAATGTGCCCTTTCACACGACACACATCAAGGAAGAAATGAAGTATTTGAACCTGTTAATATCATACAGCTTTTAATACAATATATTTTCATTGAATAGAAATAATGCTACCAACATTTATCTTTTATCATGCAATCACTTAACCATCATAAAACTAAACATATTGTGCATATTAAAATATATTACAGTTTTATGCAAACTCTTATCTTTTACTAAATTGAATTATAAATTATTCTTATTTTTGTTAAGGCCTCACTGAACCTAATAAGCTATATCCCATGGTCTTGCTCAAATCATCATATCATAAATCTCAATCTCTTTGTGGATAAATTAAATATAACATGCATATATACATTTGAATATTTGGCATAGGGTACCTCTCAATCATAATATCTCTAGTACCCCTAGCACCACTCCAATGCCTAACCATGGCACAAGATATTCTCATAACTCAAGATATCCTAATACCACTTTGATACCTAGCCATAGGTATAAGACATCTTCGGGACCATGGGGGTACCTACCCACAAATCGATACCTAACCCCATCTCAATCTCATATCATATTAATCTTAATATCATATAATAATACATATCAACCTAGGACCACCGAACATATCTTGTCCTAAGTAAGCTATTATTCCATTAACTTTGTTTATTCTTTTAATATATCACATTTTTATTCAACTATGCTACAAGATGCCATATCATAATATCCAATATTTATATATTCTTACAATTTCAATGTTCTCGTCATACTCGTAATTGACATCTATATGTTTCATATTCACAAAATTAGACTTCATACAATATGCCATAACATCACATACCTAAAATTCTAGTAAATCGTCACAAGAATCATAATATAATCACACCTTATTTATTTACATAATTAAACACATTCAATATTCAAACACATTTTAAATAAATTTCATATAATTTGCCTTATTAACACAAAGATATTACTTATTCATAAAATCACACTTTTCATTATGTATCGTATTCTCACATATCCATTACATCATTTATTATTTTCAAACTCTACAATACACTCACAAACTATTAAACTGCAAACACAATATTCCCAACATTATAAAACACATATTTCACAAATTTCATGTGCATATTCACTTTAATCAGTATAAACAGTTTATCATAGCACGATTCAACATATGATCTTCATTAATGAATAATTCAAAAATTTTACTTTTGAAAGTACACATAAAAATTACATTATAAACATACAATTAGTTAATCATTTGTACATAATTCATGTTAATCATGCAGTACTTTAATCATGTAATACATAAAAACATATGATAAGAGTACATCCTAATTAACCATTTACTGGTTTAATAAATAATTAAATTAAGAAATTAAGTTAGAATTAATAACTTCATTCTTTGAAACTAGCACATAAATACCATAGGACTATTATCAAGCCCAATTCAATCTAAATGAACTAAATAATTAATCCTTATTTATCTTATTCCATTTGTTACTATTAATATCCCATTTCCTATTCTCTTTTCCCCTTTTCCTTATTCCTTTCCTTTTTTTTCCAATTATTTTTGTGATTGCTTAAACACTAATACTTCAATTATTAGAGTATAATTTTATTATCCAATTTTTCATAACAATTTTCATGACTAACACTACATTCCTCACATGTATCTACCACACTATTGTAACAAGTATACTCTACCAAAGTACATGAAATCTAATAGTTTCTAGATTACTTATGAAAGGATTGAATAAAGAACTTTACTCTCTCTTTAGTCTTCTATCACCCCCCTCAGTATTAATCACCTATAACTAACAATCATAGTCAAATTCCAACAGTAACCATTCCTAACAATAACATGACTAATATACATTTAAATATTTAAATCTCAACTAAAATTTATAACGATTAATGAAAACAAAAATAGAAGAGATTACGAATTCCTACGACTGATTATAATAGATTTAAAAAATGGAGATATTAATGGTTTATATGTTTCTAAAAATAAAAATAGCAAAAATATAAAAAAAAACACACAAAACTAATGAAAACACATAAAAACAAAAACAAAAAGTTGAACCAAAAATCCCCTAAGTTTTCTTCCACCAACAATATTTCAACATAACTTACTCTAATACATGATCTCTTCTCAAACTTTTCAATTGAAGAAACTAAATCATAGTTAGTAAATCTCATCAACTTAAAAGAAAGTGGAGATTTTATTGACAAAAATAGATGACGAAGAAACCAAGAAAATCATTTGTTATTCCAAAATGATGCATACGAAGAGAGGTTGCCAACTCATGCTAAGATAGAGACACCCTTAATCTATATTCCAAGCAAAAAAATCACAAAAAGAAAGAAATATTGACAACAAGAATCCTAGGAGGAGGAATCATATTGTTGACAGTGAAACTGAAATGGAGAGAAGATCATGATAAGGGAAGTAATATTACTAACTAAACTAGTAGATTGAGATCATTAGTAGTCTCTAACAAAAAAAAAATCAATGATGGAAGCAATTCAAGTAGTTCATAAGCATTGATACAAAGAACTTCTTGAACTACGTGAGATCGATTTTAGTTTAGAGCGGATAGAACTTAAGGTCTAAATAGAGAAGAGAGAAAATGAAGGCAACCTTATAAATTTCCTTCACAAAGAGGAAAATCAAGGAAGATGGGATAGAAACAAAAGAGAAAGGAGAACATTTAATCAAATTTCCCAAAGAAGAAATAGCGTTGACTTATTTGAGAGGATTCTAGAAAATCTTATCCATTCTTTTATTATATATATATATAAACCTAATTAAGTGGACTTTACACATCATATCCTTTAATAGCATAGCATCTCTAAATCATTTTTTATTGAGTTTTTAAGTCCTTTTTACATAAGAACAACACTTCATCTTGAATAAATTTGTTCAAAGAACATTGTTATGATGATTAGGAGGATCATATAATTCAAGATAAATAAATCTCAATTCAGAATTGTTTTTAAGAAGTTATACAAATCTTAATGCAACATTACTTTAGGTTTAAAAATTTGAAAATTTCCATCCTATAATTCTCTACTAAACTAGCTATCATTAAAGAGTGTCTTATAGAACAAAATTACAATCTTCCATTTATTATTACCTTTATATGGTTTTGAGGCTAGGGAGATAATAATCATCTTACTATTCTAACTTAGTTTACCTTCATAATGAGTTGTTTCATTAGACATGTGTGAATGCACTACTATATTTTTCACAATTAGTTTTCCAATGTCTCTTAGATAAGAGACTACTAACTTTTCTAATTTCAAATGATTACCACTGAATATTATGAGTTGTTTCCCCTCATTGCTAATACCGCTGAGTAGATGCATCAATCAACATTTTTCTTGGCATTGACTTTTTTTTTTTAATTCACTCTGACCTAGATTCACACTTAATTGCTAAGTTGACTATTCCATCCATCTTTGAGGCATATCTTAGATTGCTTCTAGTTTCATCCCTTACTCCTTATGCCTTGTATAACTATTTATTTGTGGCCCAAGTGATCTTATCACTATTCTTACTCATAGTCGTAACTATCATTCTTTCTCACAATTACTAAAAAGACCATTATAACTCTTACTACCCAACCAAAATACACCTTCATTTATTATTACTACATTTCCATCTATCCTCTTTTAGGTCTTAGCTAACTACAACTATTTTTCATATTTTTGGTAATACAATGTCTAGCCTATATATTTTTTTTATTCTAATGCATTTGATCATATAATTGGTAATATCTCCTTTTTTTTATCTTCGACCACATTATCTAACACACTTCTTTATAGCACTCTTACTAATGGTTCTACCATATGAGTAGCTAGCATTATATAGCTCTTCATACATTTTGTTTTGTAAGATATAAATAGATATTCCTATATTGTTATTACCTTAGCTATATATTTTATATGTTTCTCATTTCTTTGTCAACCTTATTTATGTGAATCAACTTACTAGTTCATTTAATTGTTATATAAAATTTTCTCCTTCATCAACTTTTATATAGGATTTAGAAATCAAACATACCATAGATATTGGTATTGAGAGATATAGATCTTATTATCTATTTGATTTTACTCAATCATCAACTGCTTTTGTGGTTAGTCCTTTTCCTTTTTTTCAAGTAAATTCAATCATTTTAATCATTCTTCTTTGCCCATTTTACAGTAATTGGTGCCTAGCTTCTCTAGTTGGTCTTCCTAAGAGTATGACTTGTGTCAATTAGGAAAATATCACAGGGAAAATTTCCCATAACACCAAAAAAGAGTCTTGTCCATTTTCTCTTATTCATTCTAACATATTTGGTCAAAGCCCTATTACTTATCAACTTAATTTTTGTAGTTTTGACCTTTATTAAAGATAACTCTGGCCTTAATTAATTTCTATTATGTCTATATTATTTGTGTGGTGATTTTTATAATGAAGTAAATCCTCATGATAATTTTTATTTTTAAAAACTTTTATGAAATAATTTTCAAACTTTATTCTTTATCCATAATATTTTTCATAAAATATTAGGTCATCACACACCTTACAAAATGACATTGATGAGCGTAAAAAATTCATATTATTTCCCTTTCCCTCTATAATTCTTCACCTTATTCTTTGTTTATGAACACGTCACCATATCAATTACCTATTTTCCAATTGGTTTACATATGTTTTGAACATTTCTTTGGTCTTAGTCCACACAAACTTTCTCTTATAGTAGAAAATATATCTTTCCTAGTTATATTAGGCTTTAAAAAGGATAGTTATCCTATTTACCTACCATTAAACGTTATGTCACTTCTGTTGAAGAAATTTTTTTAGCACACTCCTTATTACCCTTCCTTTTTAATCAAGTGACCTGTTTCTTCCTCTTGTTCTCTATAAGTCTATCCTCTTCATATTGTTCTCATTCCTTTAGAGTGCCCTTAGATCCTCTTAGTTCTACTTTATCACCACCATGTATTTAGGTCTATATATGACAACACCATGCTCCATAACATGTAAATGCACCCTATGAAATGAGGTTGTGATAAAAGGTAATCTAACCACGATTGCTCTTCTTTCTTCTATAACTTTACCTTTTTCTTTAGATTTATCACCATCAAATCATAATTAGCCTGTTGTATTTTATAAAGGTTTTATTCATAGAATAATCACCACATCTCTTAGCATGTGCTTATCACTTTTTTCCCCTATGATTTCATTGCTTCATTTTTTACATTCTCATATGTTTCTATTCATAACATAGTGGTTATAGATCTATCTCATCTTGTATTGAGGGATGCTATGCCGGAGGAAATGGTGGTAGTTCATTCCAATAGTACTTGAGAGCTTGTCCCTTTTTCCCCTTATAAGTCCATCATTAGTTGTAAGAATCTTTATAATTAAAATTTTTCTAAATAGAAGTGTTAGTTTACTTAATTCTTGATTCGTGGCTAAGGATTACGCTTAAATGTTTGTCCTTGATTATAATGATAGTTTCTTTGTTATGATGAAGATCATTTCATTTTGTCTTACTTTCTCATTTGATATTTTGTCATACTTTCTCATTTGATGCCCATTTTGCTAAGCCATTAGATCATCTTGACATTAAATATATTTCTTCATTGTCAATTATAGGAGTATGTCTATTAGAACCACCACTTGTTTTGTTACTTAGGTGTAGTCTACTATATATGTCATGAAGAAATCATCATATTACCTATAATAATTTTCTCGTGCTTGGTTTGGGAGAATTAGTATAACAATGCCAATATTTCACCTTAAATATTGGAAATTATATTACTTTATTTTATCTCATCATAATATAGGGGTTCATTCTCTTGACTGTCAATATCGATGACATTCACACTCATTGGAGATAACTTAGTGGGCATTCAAAGGTATAGACCTACCTAAAATAGGAATATCAATCCAAGGTTCATAGTCCTTTATAATTCCTTTTGAGAATTAAGATAGTATAGTCTATTTAAGTCATTTACATTTTTAAAAAAATTCTCTAGATTATTAAAGCAGAGTAGAACTAATGGATGCCCAATGCACCCAAGTGTCATACTTGCACCTAATAAAAGGAACCATGTTATGAACTAGTTAGTTACCACATATTTATTTGAAAGTTACTATACCTGATTATCCTTAAACCTAACATTTCCCTTCATTTTATTGTGGTGAGTTAGTTTATTTCCTCTTACTGCCTTGAACACTAGGAGACAATGTTTTATATTTTATGACATATTAAAAGGCCTTTAAACAAGGGCTCATATACCATAATAATATATATACCATAATTATAGACATATTGACATTTTGGGATATTTAAATGCAGATTATGAGAGCTCACAATTTAATGGAAGATCAGCCTTTAGTTTATAAGGTATTTGTTTTTGGAAGCCTATGTTTATACAATAGCAAAAAAAATGTGGTAACTCGCCCTAATGAAGATGTTACATATAAAAAGATGTTAGATGCAAGTTGCAACCTATTACAACTTTGCTGTGAGATTAAAATTACTTTATACTTATTCCATCAAGGTCTAAAATATTGGTGGGAAAGGAGAAATGGCTAGGCTCAATGAGAAGGAATCTCTCAAGCTATGAAGTTCGATTAATATGTTTTTTTTTTACTTTCTCCTTTAAGCTACAATAAATAACCATACATCATTTAATATAATCTTTAATCCAATTTAACACAAATTGAAAAATATATATTAAGGTGGATCGTCATTTCATCATTAAGGAGATTGTATCAAAAGGGTTTATTACAAAGTTTATAGTTTTGTGGATTAATTAACATATCTTTTTACTAAGTCTTTGTAAAGAATGTGAGTTTTATATCTTTGTACCATATTGGCATTAACAATAAATATGCTCAAACTTAAGGGGAATTATTGATAGTAGTTTCATTTATGTAATTGTACTTTATTGATATTTACATGTATAAATACATTATATAGGTGACTAGAGTAACAAAATAAGAAATATATTTTTCCAATATACTAAAAAAATCTTATTCATCAATAAAATACTTTCATTTTGTCATTAACTTTTATTTAACTTGGCTATTTTGATGGAACAATGAACATTTGAAGAGGAGAATCACCTTATAGAGTGGGTTTGAAATTGTAATATCTAAGTAAAAGATTATTCTTATTTGATCATCTAAATATTAATGGAATCATTTGAATTATGTTCATAGGTGTTTCATTACCAATTTCTTTAATGTTAAAAAATGTTGATTCTTGATTCCCTAGCTTAAAATAATTCTCTAGTAATGGTGTCAAAAATTTGTTACAATCTAAGTATATTATAATTTTGACCAATTTAATCCTAGACCAATCAAAGGCAAGCACACCTTGTTAATAAGTAATATAAAGCGATGAGTCACTGAGTATCGTCTCCCTAAGAATCTAAACGTAACACTAGTTTAATTAGTGTTTAATTAACTATACAACTCTAAATTGATTTAGTAATAAAAACAAAAATAAAAGGAACTAACTAAAATAAAATGAAACAATGTTTAACCTAAATATAAGTTAATGAATTAAGAGTCTAACAAATGATAAACCAGTTAAGGATTCAGATTACAATGGGTTAATCAACAAAGGGATGAATTGTTGGATAGATGTAAAGCATTCATCACTAAAACAAGATATAATCATTGATCATGAAAATACCTTTTCTTTTTTAGACTCAATTTATCTGTTTGATTGATAAAAATTGAACTAAAAGGCATTAATCTTAGGAATTCTAAACCTAAGTTTGTTAGATCTAATGACCTTTACAAAAAAACGTTAAAAGCTTAATCCATCTCTAAATTCAATCATGTCGCATAATTAATCTTTCAATAATTAAAAGCTCATTATCATGGGCCCTCTAATAATATAATAATCTAACTTAGGTAGCTAATCCAAGCAAAATTAATTTAAGCACTTTAATTAGAAAAAATATTCCAATAATAAAAAAATCATGTAATCTTATCCCTAGGAAAAAAAATTCAATAATAAAAACAAAGATATAATAAAAGAACACATATTCATTAATGAAAAACAAGAGTCAATATAAAATAAGAAAGAAAGTTGAAGGAATACAACTAAAATTAAACTATTCCATTGAGATTCTACTCTTCAATCCACTTTGAATGCTCTTAAGGACCCAATCCACTAACCCAATGCAAAGAAAGAACAAAAGAAAAGAAAACTACGCTAATCCTAACTAAGAAGGAAAAAAAATGTCTTTCTTCAAATCCTTACATGTCTCCCATTTCTCTCCTAAAAAACATCCAATCTCTATATTTTTCTCGCCTTTTATCTGTGTTTTGAGAGGTTGCTAAGGTTTGGGAACATTTCCTTATGATTTGCCATTTTTATCCTTCAAAATAGGAAAAATGACATAACAATGACTTTAATAACAGTTCATAAGATAATCAATAATGTTATTTAAAGGTGTTGTTATACTCCTAGAATCTGGCTTTAATAGTGTTTTCTTCCAAAGATCAATGGCACCATTAATCCCCATAGCAGACCACCATTAATCTCCCTGGTTTGCATCCTTTTTTTCTCTATTTTACTCCATTTTCATTCCAAAAGTTCTAAAATCATCATAAACCTAAAACTAAAAAAAAGAGCTTATGATATGAATGTATCTTTTTAATGAGTAAAAAAATAATATATTTTATGCTTTAAAACCTATGGAATTTACCTATTAATAATAGGCATCACATTACCAATTTCTTTAATGCTAAAAAATGTTGAGTCGTGATTGTTTTGCTTGGAAGAGTGAAAAATAACTCATGATGAATAAGTTTAATATGACTTTTTAAAAGACATATAATCTTTTGTAAACTTGATATCCTATAATAGAATTCACCTTCAGGGTTGTTTAATCGGGAGAAGAATTTTGTAAGCATTTTGTTTAAGGTAATAACAATGTTAGTTGGTTAATTTAATACTCTTTTAATATTTTTTGACAATTTAATAATTCCAATTAATGAAATAGTGACGAGTGCAATACTTTAGGTGAGTGTTGAAATTTATCCTTCATTTATGTTTTAAGCAGTAATAAGTCTTTATCAAAATTTGACAAATGACTGTAATGAGTATATGTAAAAGATGTTTGATTTAAGAATCTATGTTTACTTAATCATATTTGATGAGGGTGTAAAAGACTAGTAATTTTCAATTTAAGGTTATAAATTTGTAGATTTTTTAATATAGGATAAAAAAACATAATGGTCAAACATATAGAGAATTTTTCAAATAAATCAACTTTTAAATCGCTTTTAAATTTCATCATTTGAAATAATTTTAAGATGTACACTTTAATTTTTATTTTTAAGTATAATGATTTGTGTTCTTTTAATAATTTTAGTTAGAGCAATATGCATAACTATAAGCATTTTCAAAAAAAATTCATATTTTCAAAGAATTTTTTTACTTTATATAAACCATATTTTAAAAAAAGTTAGTAATTAATTGAGTTAATATCATATAATCAAATTTATAAGATTATTTGTAAGGACGCATATTTAGATAAATAAAAATTGTTTAATTAATTGAAAATAGTTTCTAACTATGAAAGTAGTTACCATGGAAATTCTTAATATATTATCATTTATAAACACTAATTATAAGCAAGTTATTAAATATGTTAGAACTTTGAAGAATACAAATTCTAGACTTTTCTTTTATTCTAAGCATAGCCTAAGGTTACACTTTGAATTTGATTAGATGACATGGTTTTAGTATGTTTAAATGAGACATTTTTCTCACTATGACATTTTGAAAACCACAAACTAAAAGTGTACATTGGAAATTTGAAAGTTAAAAGCTATTGAAATCATAAGAGATGAGGAGTATGTTGAATCATAGATAGAGAGAGATTGTAATGTTGAATCGTAGATAAAGAGAGATTGTATACATGTTAGTATTTATTATATCGATACCAAGAGCCCTACAACTAAAAATGAATTTAAATTAAAAGCCAAGTGATGCTAATGTGAAAATAAAAAAGGAAGAGTTAATTACACCACATTCTCTCTAGTATCAAAAAATTTCATTTATCCCCTATGACACCAAACCTCTCTAAAGTTTGAAAAAAATTCCATCGTACCTATGCCTTCAATTTCTCAAACCTATTTAATGAAGTGTTGACATGGTGAATGACGTGGAGTATGACATGGCATTTTATTATAACATGTCACAATGAAAGGATGAATAGGTTTATGAGTTGTTATTAATGTGGACATGGGTAAAGCTAAGAACTGGATTGAGGAAACGACATCATTTTGTTATACAGTAATGTAGCAAAACAACATTGTTTCTAATGATGGGGTAAGGCTAGCTACAAAAGCATCATCAATGTGCAGTTTGAAGGCATAGATTAAATTTCAACAACAAATGATTATTTTGAAAGTTAAGCTAGTAGTAGAAACTTTTATGCTAAAAATGCATAGAGAAACTAAAGAATTCAAGGAAGAAGAAAGGGAGAAAGTAGGGAAGAAAAAAATGTGAATGGTGAAACTAGGGAAGAAGGAAAGTAAAAAGAGGCATACTTGAGGTAGGTCATTATTTTTATTTAAACAGATATCTTTTAGACAATATAAGCAATTTTCATCTATTTTGAAATCAAGGTTTTGGATTTTGAATATATAGTATTAAAATGATATTGGATAGTTTGTAAAACAATTTATACACTAATTTGTAAAAAAATGCTAAACAATTTCAAAAGATATGAAAGTTGGTCATTATATGTATTTTTATGGGTTAAAAATATTTTATGCAATCTTATGGTGTTATTCCATGTTGAATTGTAGGTATTTATTAAACAATGGCTAACAGTTTCAATTCTAGAATCAATTTTGAGTGCTATTATGGTGGGAAATATGTATTCATACTTCATATCCAGTATAAAGGTGAAGAAAAGGAGTGCTTTAGAGAAAAAATATATGAGATTACATTGGTTGAATTCATGCTCATTACAAAGAGGATAGGTTATGGAGAAGTTTGGGAATTTATGTATCAAATTTCCATGATCTATCCTTAGAAGATTCATAAATATTACCATATGAATCCTCTAAGGATAGATTGAGGCCATTTTAGAATGATAATGACGTAAGGATATTGATAAGGTTGGTAGAGGATAGGAAGCTTAATATATCTCGAGTATTTTAAATGGGGATAAATATCTTAAGTTATCCCCTAAGATAGACATGACAATAGATATTCCCATATTCTAGCCAATGTTCTAATAGATGATGTAACTCAAAATGGACACAATGATTATTCAATTTTGAGTGTGACCCAAACTATAATATGGAAGAATCACTATAACATAATGACTCAGAGCATTCTACTGATGAAGTTATAAAGGAAATATTTAGGTGTGGGCTAGATGAAGATTTGCTGATATGAATGACTGGTTACTGGGTTCATAAAATCTTAACTTGGGACATAATGAGATTAAAGTAGATGATGATGAGTTTGGTATTGTTAATGGAAGTTCAGATGAAGGAAATTATAAGCCAAAGTTTATATATTTTACTTCAGTAAGTTTCATAAAGGCAAAATCAGCTTGAAGTAGGGTATAGTATTTAACTCTACTAAAACTTTTAAGAAGAAACTTAAGGACACGAGTATCTAATAAGGGTTTAATTATGTGTACATTTAAAATATAGAGTTAGAGTAGAGTGTAAAAATTGATGTGGGTGGAGAACTTATGAGAACAAACATATAATATGACTACATTTTAGATCAAGACTTTATAGGACAAACATCATTATGGTAGAACCTTTAGTAGGAAAAAATTTGATCATAAGTGAATTACCAAGAAGAATGTGGCACATTTTAGAAAAAGTTCAAATTAGAGCCTTAATAGATTAAAAGGTGCAGTATTATGAGACTATTAACATAAAATATCATATACAAAGGCATACATAATTAGAAAATATATATCATACTTCTTCCAATGTGATCAAGCTAAATAATATGAGAAATTGAGAGGATATTTATTAATTGTTATGGAAAGTAACGGAGGGAATTCACTTTGCATCAAGAATCTAAAGATATATTTGATCTTTTTATATTTTTTTGGAGCAAGTAAAAGTAGGATTTTTGAGTGGCTGTAAACCAATCATCAGTATTGATGGATGTCATTAAAGACAAGTTACGAATGGCAATTACTAACAACCGTTTAAAAGGATTTGAATGATAATATATATCCATTATCATGGGTAGTGGTTAGAGTGAAGAATAAACAAATATGGTGTTAGTTTCTTAAAGGTCTATTAAAGGACATGGGATTTGATCACTTATGGATGTTCATAAGAGATAGATAAAAGGTACGAACTTAAAAATTGATAACTTGATATTAAACAGTATATTCTTTATACTAATGTAAATGTTTACATCTTATATAGGGAGTGAAAGAGTTATTTGAGTATAAGCTATCCCAGTTTGACCATTGATATTGTTTTAGATATCTTTAGTCAAACTTACAATGACAATTAAAGTTTTTGCTTTGATTAAAGAACATATGTAGAGTATTGATTTTGCTTATACCTATCAAGACTTTAAAAGGGAGACAATTATATTGAAGGATGTCCATAAAGAGACATATGAGTAGACATGCTTTTGATAGGAGCTCATAATTTAATATCTTGTTAAACAACACTGTTGAGATTTTCAATGACATCTTGAAAAATGCTAGTGATAAACCAATTTTGACTCGCTTGAAGAAGATCAGAAGAGAGATTATGAAGAGGTTCTACCAAAAGGAGAAAGTAATGGAAATATTTATCTCAATATTTTATCAAAGGTTCTATCAAAAGGAGAACGTAATGGCAATATTTATGTCAATATTTTATCAAAGTTGAAGAAAAACAAGAAAAAGCAACTAATTATTTGGCTCTTTATAGGAGATAACCATGACCATCATATTGATAATATGAGGATAAAGGATTGTACGTATGGAAAGTGGGACTTAAATGGAATCCCTTGTGGTCATATAATCTCAACAATAATCTTATAGAAAGGCGATTCGTAGTAATATGTACATGATTGCTATAAAAAGGATTCTTGTATTCTTATATGTGATATTATTGGAAATTTATCACTAGGTGAAGATTTTTGGCTAATACATGGTGAACATCATTGCCACTTCATCAAACCTCCCATGTTCAAGAAAAGGGATATAAGGCTAAAGAAATCAGATGAAGGGAAGCTGGTGAATGTAAAAAAGTGATCACAATGTCAATAAGAGTTAGTGATCACATCATATGCAAAAGTGCAAAACAATCAACCATAATTTAGGAACACACAAGGTGCTATTACTAGGATCTTATGAAGGCAGTAGCTCTCAATAAATAGTAAAAATGATGATCTTATCTTTATCATAATGAATTATGGATATCATAATGAATTATGGATATATCATTTTATACAAATTCTAAATGATAACATTTTATTTTAAATATTCATGTAGAGTTAGATGCATAACTCGTCCCATAAAAATGAAGTAGTGAACCAATAGTAAGAACAAGATAATTTTGGCACTTAATATATTTTGTGTATAATGGTCAAGTTATATATATTATTTTATCCTTTGTTAGGTTGGAACAATATGACATATCCTTTTTGTCAAAATTTCATTAGCATTATTTTATAATATTTCTTATGGAAATGCTATGTCTTATGATCCCCCTAGGGAATTCACATTATTGTTCAATGATTTCATTTATTACATCCAACTACACACATTCGATTATTTCAAAATGTGGGTACTTGTAACGTGCACCGGGTATAATACAAATACTATTTCATTAATATAGTTAGCAATAGTTCATATACATGAGTAATATTATAATTTTCCTTACATGAAATACGCAAATAACCTAACATATACATACTCCAATAACATTTTATAAAGTCTAATCAATCCTATAACTTGCATATATATATATATTGACTAAAGTACTAGATATAACCTAAGATAATATCATTAGAATTTAAATCCACCTAATTTTTGTATCATTTACCTTTTTCACTTGTAAATAGTAACTCCTTTTATTGCCTTAGTATGTGAATGACATTTACATTTTTAGGTGTAAATTTATCATTGTACCGCTCAAAACAACTTGTAGTAATCTTCTCCTTACCATTAGAAATTAATACATATGCAATTAATACAAATACATTCCTTTATATCAATTGAAATACATATAAACTTTCTATATTTGTGTTTTTTGGGATATGATTGTATTTCTTCGAACTTCTCTTCATTGTATTTGTGGTTAGCATTTAAAAATTGTAATGGTCTTTTATTGTGATATTAGTTAAAATAGCTAATATGTTGTAATTTAGACCTATAAACTATTAAGTTGGTGAGTCAACCTTTCATCTAATATAGACAAGTCTATGTGCCTCTGGCACCAATTATTATGAACTAGGTTTGAGTAAAACAAGGAAAAGTTAGATGTACTTATAGTTGATGTACGAAGGATGCTGAGCACCTAAATGCACAACTATGAACAAGTTGGTTGTAATAGTCTTGCTTTTAATATTTTGAGCCATAAGCAATGGATGAAACTAATAGGAGATGGTTCCTTATTCTATTTCACATATATAACATTCTTGACCATGTCAATAGCACTTTCTATATTTGCTCAATCAAGGATTAACCATAGAGGATCAAATCTTGGTAAAAGAGATCATACCCCCTAGCACAAATAGCATTACCTACATCAACATAGAAGATTAAAGTATTTACACCAAGTTCTTCATGCAATAGATTCTTAAAGCAAGGGAACAAAAAATAAAGAACAAATTTGTTAAAAAGTTGCTAAAAAGTTAGGACATAAAAGTGTAAAATAATATGTCACTAAGTCAGATTACTAATAGCTAGAATAGTAGTCCTTCCATTTAAAGATATGGTGATCCCAGCCTTGGCAATGCTAACTATCTACTATTCCATATCAGTTAATGCTTGCAATCAATCATCACTTCTTTACTTAAATATTTACCATATTTTTGGACAAATGCATCCATGCCCCACCAAAATTTGCATAAACAAATTCTAACAACATAGCCAAGACATATACAATGCAAAACTGCTCACTTTATTTATCAACTTTGGATTCTCAAGTTATGGGATATGAGAAAAGCTAAACCCCTATTTGAAACACTTAATCCAGAACTTTAAAAGTGAAAATTGGATTCCAAATTAGTTAAAAACATCATAATCCAAGACATTTTTGCAAAAATCAAGTTCAAAAACATGGTCATATTCTAAGCCATTAAATGCAATACTCGGTTAACATAAACGATAAGCCTCTATGCACATGATATTTACCACTAACCAGCTAATTTCGACCAAATGTGTTCAAGCAATGACAAATCAAGTGAAAACAATGTTTAAAAAGCTCAATTCATGACCTTGTCTAAAATTTCTTCCATTAAATCATGTTGAATTAATATAAACTTACTAGATTAATCGCGAATTGTCTCAAAAACAAGTATAAACCTAAATTATGAACCTTACCTTGATCAAACTCAGCTATAGGAGACAATCTCTCTTTGACTATGCCCACTATCGTTAACCTCCCTCTTCCCATCGTTCCACTTCCGTTAAGCTCCCTTTATAGCTAGATTAATTCTCCCCCTATCATCGTTTCCAACAACAACATCTACTGCTGACTTCCAGCTATAAAAAATGTCATTTTGTAATTAATTTTACTTGAACAACAATAATGACACTGTTTTATTATATTACTACACAACAAAATGACGTCATTTCTCCTATTTAATTCCTAACTTTTACCATGTCCATATCAGTGATAGTTCATCAACTTAGTCATCCTCTATATCAATGACATGTTATAATAAATGCTATGTCATCTTCTATGCCAATCACCACATCAACACTCTATTAAAAAGATCTAATAAATTAACATTAATGGAATACATTGAAAAGTTTTCATAAATTTTCAAAATTAGGGTCTAATGTTATTTCTAAATTATTGGAGGCAAATAAAATTATCCTATAGTATAAGAAGGTGTTGAGTAATTAACTCACAAAATGGAAGCTTTAAAAGCCTAATGACTAGGATAACATATACCATAACTTATTTTTTTAATAAAAATTTGTATAAGGCTCGTTCAAAAGAAAACAAATAAAAAAACAAGTGGTGTAAGCCACTGAATGTGACAAGCACAAAGGCAAAAGAAAAACTCCTTGAATGATCGCCACACGGCTCTATTTCATATACTATAACTTTTATCAAGTTGAGGTCTACCTTTTAACATAACCTTGAAAAACTTCTATTGTTCACATAATTTGTCTAGTGGTATAAAAATTAGTTGATAAATTTTTCCAAGAGAAATTTCTGATATATCCGTATGGAGAGCACTGATTGTGCATTATAACTCTGGCTATAATTGATCAGGAAGTGATATAATGAATGTATACTGAAGATTCACATCATCGAAGTCGTTAAGCATGTAATATTTTTCAGAAATCCTTTGAAAATGTTTTTACAAGTTTTTTCTCTTCATAGAGTAGCAATTTATTTCAACGTATTCATGTCTACTTTATTAGTCAATGAGTTAAAAATCTCCTATAAACTCTTGGTGAATTATTCATAATTAGGTACCAAACTCTGGAACTTAAAACGACTTATAATCACTTGTATTTGTCTAAGCTTTGGAACCATTCTCTTAGATTTAATGTCATTTTGGATACAAATTCAATTAAAATTTCTTTGAGAGAAGCATCTAGTCTAGTCATTCAAAGATCGATCCAAGAACTGAATTCATGTAACTGATCTCTCCATTTTATAGGTAGAACATCATCAAAAGTAAATCACAATCTTAAAGCAAGACGGTTGGTGGAAGCTATTTGTTGTCTAACTAGTTTACTCATTGATTTAGCATATTCAAATTTTGGATTGACTTATATTCCTTGAGGAGAGTATGGCATAGCAATCATCATTTAGGCTGCATATTGTTTAGAGATTTCAGAGTTTTCTATTAAGGAGTCAGAATCTTGACTGTCAGAACTATCTTGGACTGAATGAAGAGTTACATTGAATTCATGGGTTGCCATAAGTTCTTCTCTCTTTTCCATGTCGTGGGAAGGTTTTGCCTTTGGTGGAGAGGTTAGTGGTGTTTTAATTTGTAAAGGTTTTAAGTAGAGATAGTATAGGAGGTCGAAGGAACATCCTCTGGCTTCTAATCTAGTTTAGGAGGTTTGTGGATTTTGGAAGAGAGGTCTTTCTGAACAACAAATGAGATATTTTAAAGACTTTTCTATAGTTAATAGTTGTAAAATACGTTGAAGTATCATAAGTTGATTATATGGCTGGGAATGTTGAAGGGTAAGGCTCATGTAGACCTCTGAATTGCTCTTTACCAATGTCTGATTCAATTTTCTTATACTCTTCTTTGGTCTTTTGTAATTCTCTTTTTTTTAAAGAAAAATTTGGTTCATAATATTATTGGTCAAGATATCTCCTCAAATCTGAATCAAGTTAAACAACTTAGTTGAGTAACAGTTGATGCAATTGTTGAACTTGGTGAGATACAGGATCAAATTTAGAATTTAAGTGTTGTGTCTATTGGGATAAACTATCAAGTTTTAAATCAATTCATCAAAGAATATTATTTTGGGCAATTGCATTTTTAGTTTTCCAATTCAGTACTTCTTTTACTAGAGAAAGAAGAACATGATGTCCTTAAGGATTAATTCTTGTTGATCTGGAATAAGGTCTCGTAGAGACTCCAATAGTCTTGTTAGTCTAGGCCTTCAAGGGTGGAAAATCTTCTTCATAAGATCTCATCATCATACAAGGTAATGATGTTGGGACCTTCTTAGGAATCATAGAGATCATTGGTACAAAGAATAAATTGAATAAATGTTCCTTTCCAACCACCTTTAATAATACATATAGATCTTTTGGTTTGGGTTGAGAATTCTTACGATCAATCCAAGGTTTTAAGTTATGATCATCGTCATCTTGTCTAGGTCGAATCTTTTTCTAAAGTTAGTACTTTTTCTTTTTCTTAAACTTCCTTCTAGGAATGTAAAGTTCATCGTCATAGTCACTTTCAAAGAATTCATCCATTCATAATTCACAAACTGAATCGCATATGTAAAGTTCCATGCCCCAAATGAAATATCTATTGACATGGCTGGCATACATTTCATATCCATCATGGAAGACATAATGGATTGGAGGTCCATAGATACCTTCTTCATGAGAGAAGGCTAGAAAAATCATCAAAATTGTCCTAGAAGATCTGGGTGGATCTGAATGCTTTTCTCCACTCAACTAAAGATTGACTTAACAATATCATCTTTCAAGCATTGTATGAATGAATGAGTGGTAGTATAAATTGAACGATAGTGAGAAGTATGAAATTCCTTCTCATAGTCTGTGATCCACTCCATAGGTAGTAATTTAGCCAGTTATCCAAGTGGTAACTGCCGTGAAATTTGAAGAATGGTGGTCTCATTTTGAGATCTGTCTACTATCATATACAAGGCACTCGGGTAGAGTTAGGACAATTTAGATCTAAAGCATGATTTTGCTCTCTATAAATAATCTAATGATGTAATGTAATCATGATAGCAGTAGAATCTTGTTCAGCTCTAACTATTTGAATCTAGACTTTTAATCTAGTATGTAAAAGTGGATCATTAAGTTTAATGTTAAAGTACAGAGTGATGGTCATTATAATACTCACATTATTGAGAGTGATCAAAGAGTACCAATCAGAACAATTTAGTATTATGTATACACCGTATCTAGTAGAGAAATCTAAGTTGTAGCAAGAATTCTTTTTCTTCCATGTAATATTAAAACCATGCAAATGGCACCAATATGGAGATGTGTATAACCCTACTCTCGTCATAAAGTAATTAGTTTTAATGGAAATTCCGAGGTAATAAACTATTATGGAGAACTGGATTTTAATCCATATTGATCCAACCTAGAACTTTGGATCAATTCTTTAAAGTAAGGTCTACAGGTGGAAATCAAGGAGCGAATATTCCTTATAATAAATTTGTTTCGGTGATATAGGATATATGGGCTTAACAAAGAGAACTGAGTATGATGGATTGTTGTATCTTCGGACAAATGGGTGAGTTCTACAAGATTTTCTATTTTATAAGAGAAGACTTGCTTGAAATCTTTAAGAAGTGATCATAATGAAATGAGTGAAGAGAAATGTAAAGTATTTATTGATAAGGTTGCACCTTTACTCATGACTATCGATATTCTCTCCCTACACACTCTTATTAACAATAACTTTATCACTATTAATATTAACGAAATTTATTCGAGAAAAAATGGCCTCTCTAACTCATTTAAAGGTCATTACTACTTCTTTTACGTATATATTTAGTGAGCTTTTTTATTGGATCGCTCATGTATTTAATAAAAAATTAAAAATCTTACATAAACTTTTGTTCGACTCTTCTATTTATCCCGCAAACAATTGTCTTGATAAACATAACATGATGGGTTTTTTACTAAATCAACCAATTCATGTTATAATTAATAAAAATTAATGATAATGATGGATTTTTCGCAAAACAAAGCAGTTATCCCTATGGACGACTATTTTATTTGATGTCTAACCAATAAAAACATACCATGTAATCGAGCTTAGTCTAATATTTAAAAAACTAGTACTGTACCGATACCGGTTGTCACTTCAGAATGGTAGTATTGATACCGGTCAATTTATTTAAATTATAAAATGATCCCTAGATTTTATAAAATCTGCAAAATGGTTCCTATATATATTATACATCTCATGGAAATATAATTTCAACCTATTTTAAATATTTAATTAATACAATAAATATAATATAGCTTTCATACATAGTAATTAATTTTCACTTATTTTTCAAATAAATTCCAACTTAAAATAATATATTGTTATATAATTACTATTGAGTATTTTTATTAATTAACAAAAATATTCTATTAATAGTAATATATATTTCTATTAATACTAATATAATATAATAATATAACTACATGATTAAAAATAATATAGTATTTATATAAATTGTACTATTTTGTATAAATTTTATCTTTGTTATTTAGATTATTTTGTTATTAATTCTATAAAAATGTTATTAATTATTTATAAAAACAATAAATATTA
>JAOXYD010259198.1:0-15892 GCA_028565735.1 Pinacopodium congolense
CTTGGAATTACAAGATTTTGTGATTTAGTAAATAAAATAAAATATTAAGTTTTTTCTTCATCAAAATTTAAAATATTAATATAATTATATTGTTTATACGTCATCATACATACATATATATATGTTATTACTCATCAATAATTCAAAGTTGCTATATGAAACCTCTTCTCAATGCACAAAAATAAAAGAAGAAACAAAATGATTGTTAACTTCTTTCTTGATTAAGAATGAATTACCATACCTAAAAATGCTTTCCAAGCATTCCAAATTCTCCAATTGAGTAATTAAATTCTTGCTTTTAACAATTAGCTGAAACAAGATGACCTTGAAAGCTAGGGCAGTAAAGGATTAATAATGCTTATAGAATCATGGTTAAGTTTCACCAAAAGAGTGGAGATTGATCTATCCATATAGTATTAGAAGAGTAAATCGATTAATTTTCGACAAAATATTCCAAATTTTCTTCATAAATACCGAAATATCTCATTTAGGTGATTTTTATTTCGGTGTATTACAATTAATGGGGTTAAAAAAATTTAGAAGTTAGGAATAATTAAAAAAAATGATGTGACGTAATATATATATATATATATATATAAAAACTTACAACGATATATGATGCCGGAGTAGCCCCTAAGGTGACTTCCACTCCGAAAGGCGATGGGTTTGCTTGCCATCATATGCAGTGGGGTTATTCCTCGCTCGTTGCGAGCGTTGACAAGCCCATGTGGCTCATGTGGCTTGGCTTCATCATACAAGTGAATAATTTGAAATGCCAAATCTGTTGATGCGAAAAAAAAACAACAACCGATCAGACTATGGTAATTTCACAACTATTACAGGTGATTTAAGATCAGTTACAGTGGTAGGTAGCTAACATCAATAGATGCTTACTGAAATATTCTCCAGAGATGGCAGCATGGAGAATGGTGTCACCGCCATCGCCTCTGGAGATTTCGCTGGTATCTTGCTTATGAACAATAGTGACAATGTCATAAAAGCAATGGAAAGCCTCTTCTTTACCATTCTGCACTGTCAAGAAGAATGGGGTCTCGTTGTCATGGTTACGAGCAGCCACCAATTTGAAATCTACTTGAGCTATGCGACGGCAGATCTTAACAGTCCCTAGTGAAGCTGCTATATGGAGAGGGGTGTCCCCTCGCTCGTTTCCAATCAAAAGGGCTTCCGTTGCTAATGTTTTGTTCTGATTGCACATTATGTCCACAAGGTTTATCACGATATCCTCTTTCCCATCAGAGACTGCAATGTGTAGAGCTGTGTCGTTTGACTTTGTGATTTTTGCACTATATGCCTTTTCGTCTTCCGTGTACTGTTTCTCTACTTTGCTCCATTCACCCTTCATGGCACTTTCGAACAAATTTTTCTTGTCGGTCTCCATCTCCGAGAACAATTAGTCAATCTAAATTTCACTTCCCTTAAGCTGTCAATGGGCAAGGAGTCTTTTTATATTGTTCAGACTGCCTCTCGTTGGATGCCCCTCTATTGTCATCATCAAGTTTAATTTAATACTCTAATTCAGCTTTACTTACTAATAATATAGCTCTACTTACCCCCGCAACTCTGTTCCTTTCTTCTAGCAAAAGAAAGATATCATTTTATATGGTGTGGTAATGACTCAACTCATGTTTCACGCGTAACTGGAAAAACTAAAAGAGCAAAGTGCTAAAATGGACAAGTTCTGATTTCACTTTACTCCACCAACTAAAGTGAATGCCAACTCCATCTGTTCTCAACTAATCATCTTTTGTCCTTTTCCTTTTCTGTTTTTGGATAAAATCGGCAACTACTCACCAAACATCTTTAATTCAGGACTTTATCTTTCTCTCTCTTCTTGTGTTCTATTTCCCACAAATTCTTTGGCCTATTCGTAAGTTTGCTCTGATTCCCTGATTGCATCTCACAAAATACAGACAAGTTTAAGCATAAGAGAGGGTACACAGAGATATGGAACTTCAAAAGTATCATATTCATATAGCATAAGAAATTATAAAAGTAACGTGTATAAAGCATAAAGAGTGAAAATGGAATATTAAAATCGTAAATGATGTATTTTTGAATGAGAAATGAATTAACATTTTGTAAGGGAATGTTTAATATTGTAGTTGGTTTTTAGTTTTTAGTTTTAGTTTTTGTATATTTTTATTATTTTTTGTATATTTTTTCAATTTTCGTGTTATTTTTTGATTTTTTACCGTATTAATACTAAAAACAAAAATAGTTTCAAACATGTAAAGAAAACATGTTTTGGTTTTTTTGAAATTTTATTGAAATTATAAAAATAAAAAGGAAATTTTCTTTCTTTTTTAATAAAATATCTATATATTTAAATATGATATTTGAAAACTTTTTTAAAAAAATTTATTAAAAAATTACTACAATCTTTTATGATAAGTTTAGCAACAATCTGTGTTCAATTCAACTATTTTTTATTTTATTTTATATTTAGAAGAAACTTATTTGGTTAATCCTTCTCTCAATCGCAATCCCATGGCACCCACAGGACAATTTCAAACTAAAATTGTGTTGTCTTTTAGTGCTAAACAATATGAACTGTTTTTAATCACAGTTCTTTATTATTTTGGTACACTATTGTACATATCGCTTGCATGTAAATTAACACGTACAGAACTTGCCCCATTAAGAATTGAGACTATCTAAAGAGTTGCTAACTTTGAGGCAAGAGCTATTGAATAACAAGGTATTATTACCTCAAATCTTATGGAGAGATGAAATTTCCTACTAAAATGCAAACTTTGGTTGAGTCGTCAATGTACTTATCTTGACCAAGTAAAGTGAATGCCAACTCCATCCGTTCTCAACGGATCATCTTTTGTCATTTTCCTTTCCTTTTGGATAAAATTGGCAACGACTGACCAATCATCTTTAATTTATGACTTTCGCTGGCTCTCTCTTCTTTTTTAAAAGATCCAACAAATTCTTTGGCCTGTACATATGTTAAAAATAGACTCAACCGGCTTGCGCTGGATTATACTCAACTTAATCTGATTTAATTAAAAAAATCAACGGACCTGCACTTGACCTGCATTTGACCTGCACCGGAACTCAAATTTGATTTCATATGAATCAGATATGACCTGAACCTGATTCTATCCGACCCTAATAGATTCGAACCTAAGTTGACTCAAACTCAAATTGACCCGAATTTATTTTCATCCGAATCCGAATTAACCCGAATTTAATACAATAATTGCACTTTTAAAATATAAAAGAATGGAAAAAATTTTATTTAAGGATATGATTAAAATAAAAAATATTAAATTTAAATTTTAAAATTTTAATTAAAATAACAAAAATAGCTAAGATAAAACTTGAAATATATCAAAATATATTTGAACAATTACACATGAAAATTCTCTCAAAGTTTATAATTATTTAATACATCTTTACTTATCAAAGTTCTATATTATCAATGAAGAACTTATAGAATATTATAGAAGTAAGTTCAAAAAGTTTGTTAAAAAATGGTTAATTTCACCAAAATTTCCTTGTAATTTAGTAAATTATCAATTAGGTTTCTATAGTTTTAACACTATCAAATAAATCCCTAAAATTTCAAATTACTTTCACCGTTACTCCCTCCGTTATTTCTGATTAATGGCGTGTCATGTTGCATGTCCACATATTACCACGTGTCATCAAGTGGGCATGCCACGTGGCACTGGACTAATATGAAAATAATTTAAAACTATAGAGATATATTTGATAGTTTATCAAACTATAGGGACTTAAATAATAGTAAACTCAATTAATGAATTACTTTTACAATTAAAATAAAATTATTAATAATTAAAGAAATATGTGATGTAAGTATTATGTTCTTTTAAAAAACTTTTTAATTAAAATTTTTAAAAAATCATAAAAATATTTTGCTTTTTATAAATTCAATATCTATATTATTGCATATATATATATGAGAGTAATACAAACATATTTTTATACAAATAATATAGTACTAATTACTTTGAATTGAATTTTTAAAAAAATTGATGTTTAGTTTATCAATCTAAATAGGTTGTATAATAATAAAATTTGCATAATAATAAGTTAATAATCTAAACATCAATTTCAAATTTTTTCAATTTAAAGTAATTGTTACTATTTTATTTATAAAAAAAAATGTTTGTATTACTCTCATATTTATGCAATACTATAGATGTTGAATTTGTAAAAAATAAAATATTTGTATCATTTATTTGATTTTTAAAAAATTTAACTTAAAATTTTATTAAAAGAACACAATATTTACATCACATATTTATTTCATTATTAACAATTTTATTTTAATTGTTAAAATAATTAATTAATTAAGTTTAATATCATTTATGTCCTTATAGTTTTTGTAAAATATCAATTAAATTCTTATAGTTTGATAAACTATCAAAAAGGTTCCTAAATTTTTAAATTATTTTCATATTAGTCCAGTGTCATATGGCATATCCACGTGATGCCACGTGGCACACCATTACTCAGAAATAACGAAGGGACTAATGGTGAAAATTATTTGAAACTTTAAGGACTTATTTGATAGTTTTGAAACTATAGGGACCTAATTGATAATTTACCAAATTATAAGGGGTTTTGGTGAAATTAACCCTTAAAAAAAATAAAAGTAATGTTACTTGGTTCAATTGTTTTTGTTCTACTCCACAGCTCCAAGATTGAAAGATGTGAAGAGGAAGACTTTGTTCTACTTTTCTTTTTTCTATTGCCTTGAGGGTATTGACAAAAAATATATATAATCCTATACTTATATCTAATAATTGCATTTACACCAAAGTCAAATATCATTACCCTCTATTCTAATATTGTTTCCATATCCACATGTTCTATTCAATAAAATTATTAAATAACTTTTTTTAGTTCATCAATCTATTGTGATCGATATTATTATTGAGTGATTATTAGAATTAATAAATTGTTTATATTAAAATTTTATATAAAATAATTATTCATAAATAAAATGTCTATAGATATTAAATAAAATAAATATAAATAAAATTTAATTATAAAAATTTTAAGTATCATGTTGACTTCGATTATCATATTAATTTGTTAGCTCTAATTACAATCTTTAATAATTATTATTGATTGCAATAAATAAAAATTTCTATATAAATATTTTTGTTTCTAAATATTATTTTTTTAATCTTAATGATTTAAATTAAAAATTTTATTTATAACACATGATTTATTATTTATCGTATCCATTAAAAGTTTACGTATGTGTACTAAAAATTTAACAATTGTAAGTTTATTCATTATTAAAAACAAAAAAAATATGTTTCTATTTTTTTCATCTACTTTTATTCCATACAATATTATATTTTAGTTTTCTTATTTGTAATTACATATAACATCTTATTGGCATTATGAGTGACTTTTTTTAAAGTTGATTCATCGTATGGGATATTAAAAATAGGTATACAATAAGAAATTTTATTGATACTCTTCTTGAAGTCTTTAAGATTACTGAGGTATAATGAGAAAATGATTCATAAATTTATTAATACTAATTAGCTTGAGAATGCCATTAATTATAGCTTTAATCAAAAAAATAATTTATCTAATATAAACTATTGCATGCATCAAGTAGTTTATTAAAAAATTACGTGAATTAAACGAATTTTAATTTTAAAAATACAAATAAATAGCTAAAGCAATTCTTAACTATCCAATTATTAAATAAGACTTCAAATAAGATTAAAAAAATAATTTTAGATAAGATTAAAAAAATAATTTTAGACCACATGTACAATAAGTAAAATTTACAATTGAATACAAGACACCCTAAATAAGATCTTATTAGTTCAATATGTTTTGTTCTTCCTTTATCTTCATCTTAATCCTTCAAAATTCATATAAAAATATGAATAAAGTCAAATAAAATAACATATAAAAATATAACAAAACTCATTCTTATAAAAAAAATGTTGATTTTGTGATTTTACAACCGATTTTACAACTACATGATGTTCTGTCATGTGTTGATAAAATGTTGTTTAACTTAACTAAATAAATTAGGTTTCTTTTGGTATAATTACTTATTAACCACTTATTTTTAAGTTCATACGAAACACATCCTAAAGTTTTCCATCTTGCAATTAAATCACTTACTTTTCCCTTTTAATCTTCTTAAATAACCCACTTAGTTTTTATTTAGTCACATAAACCATTATATTAGTATAAGTACATTTTTAAAAATCTTATAAACAAGTTTTTTTATTAGATTAAAAAAACTCACTTAAGTTAAGAAACTCATTTTAAATTTTTTAGCAAACAAATTAAAATTCTTATTTTTTAATTATTAAAAGTATTATGAATAATTATCTCAAAAAATTAATTAACATGTTGTTATGTAGAATTTAGAGTTAGGGGAATGTCAAACAATTTTTTTTATCCATACATATATGAAACTTCATTTAATCCGACGGGTTAACTCGTATTAACCTGACCTAAATTTGATCCAACCTGAACTCCACCCGATCTGAAATTGACCTAAAACCAAATTAATCCGACCTGAACTCGAAAGCCTTTCAACCCAAAATGACCCTAATTTGAAATGACCCGATCTAAACTCGAATTCGTGTTGACCTGATTAAACCAGAATCTAAATGACCTGACCCGAACTCGACTTGACTCACCCAATTGACATCCCTATTTATAATTACCCTTTATATAAAGTAGGTGATATTTTAATCATTTTATCTCTTTTTTTCACATAAGGATTGCCATGAATGATCATGTAATGTGTTATTCATCTAATATTAATATATATATAATGCTTTTTAAAATTGCCGCTGATTTTTCTAACAAAAAAAATAGTTTCAATCAACTAAAATTAGAATCTAAGGGAGCATTTCTATTTTATAATTCAATAATGACAGTGAAGTGTGATGGGTCATTTGATATTTTGTCAAATAAGAGTAATTCATAGTTAATTTAATTATGGAATAGCCCTTATATACCTTGACTTTGTTTTTTTAATTATTTTAAAGTTGATTTGCTTTAACTCATCTTTTTCTGCTTTTATGGATATCTTATGTCACACATTATAAAATTGTATGTTGTGTTTAAAATTTCCTCTCTTTTATTTTGTTACCACTTTATATCTAAATATTTCTTTTAATCTTTTACATTGTCAGATCTCTTTCGACTTAGTTATTCTTCTTCGTCGTCATACTAGATTATGTAAGCTATAAAGGATCATAAATAATACAAACTGTGTTCCATTATTTCTGTTAATGTTACAGTTCTTATGATTTATTCCCTCTCTACCTTAGTTTCCTTTCAATTTCCTCTACTGGTTTGAGAGAAATGCAATCTTTGTAATATTTTCTATCAACCAAATTGTTGTTCCTATTTTGTTTAAAAGGGAGAAGAAAAGGGTCTTTGGACCCATTTGAGTCCAACATCCTTAAACACTAAATAACTATCATTTTGGATTCTTTTAATTGGATTCAACTACAATAAATTACATGGGCTACTTACGTTATAATATAACAATCTCTCACTAGACCTATGTTATAACTTGGTGATTCAATAACAAAATTTTAAGTGTACACCATAGATTGAATCTATGAAGTCATCTTTAATTAAATTGAGATGATCGGATAATGACGGTCATAAATTATTCAACAACATAATTCTTTCTATGTATTACATAGTTAGTTCATCTCATAAAACTTTAATTGGGTGATATTGAAATTATTATCACATAGAAAAAAAATACTTATATACAATATAATGTGGGTAACAAGTAAACAAGCAAAAATACGATTGTAATTGAATTCAAAAGTGTCAAAAAATCAAATAAGAAAAATATGTATATATACATGTTATAATACTAAGTTAACAAGGGCTTATCCATGATGCCTATCCATTCAGTGTGGTCATAAATGTTTTAGATATCAATCCTTTAGTTAACAGATCCACTATCATCAGATCAGTACCAATATGTTAAATTGGCACTTCATATTTTTACACTTCTTATTTTACAAATAGGTACTTCAAATCTATGTGTTTCACACCTTTTGAATATTGTTATTTGTAGAGAAGAAAAAACTACAGAGTTATCATAATATATTCTTAATGGTCTAGTTATACTGTTGATGATGCTAGGATCTAAGAAAAAATTTCGTAACCACAATGCATGAATCGTGACCTGAAAACATGTCATAAACTCAGTCTCTCTAATAGAAATAGTAATAACTGACTACTTTTCACTCTTCCATGGAATTGATCATCAAACTAATAGGGACATATAACTGAATATATGTTTCCGTGAGTCTACACAACCAACATAATTTGAATATGAGTAACTTATCACATTGAGATAGTTTGACTTTCTGTATGTGAGCATATAATCCTTTATACCTTATTAATATATAAGTAATTTCTTTTCAAGTTTACAATGGTCAATTCCTGGATTATTTTGATATTGGCCTAATATTTTAATAACAAAACTGATATCTAACCAAGTGTAAGTTTAAGCATACATTAGGCTTCTAACTATTGACACATAGAGAATTAACTCCATTACCTTTCGTTTTAAATCGTTCTTTAGACATTGCATTTCACTAAACTTGTCCCATTTTTTAATTATGACTATTTTTTCAGAGTATTTTTCAATTCTAAATCTCTCTAATACTTTTTCAATATAACTTTATTGAGATAATCCCAACAATCCTTGTAATCTATTACGAAATATTTCTATTTTTATCACATATAATACTTTACCCATATCTTTCATTTTGAAATTATTAGAGAGAAAATTCTTTACATTATGTAACAAAATAATATTATTATCAACGAAGGGGATATCGTCAACATATAGAACTAATATAATAAACTTATTCCCACTAACCTTTATATAGATACAATAATCAATTGTGTTTTCTACAAAGCCATATGACATACTGGTATCATTAAACTTAAGGTAGTATTATCAAAAACTTATTTCAATCCATATATTTTCTTTAATTTCACTATAAATGTTCCTTTCCTGTGATTAAGAAACTTTTTGGTTGATCTATATACATTTCTTCTTCCAATGTACCATTAGAAAGGCGGTCTTTAAGTACATTTGATGAAGATCTAAATTATAATGATTCACCAAATCTATAACAACCCTTAAAGAGTTCTTCTTTGAAACTAGAGAAAATGTATTGTATAGTCATTGTCATTTTTTCATTGTAATCTTTGGCAACAAGTATAATTTTTATCTTTCAATATTACCCTATGAGTCATGTTTGGTTTTAAGACACATTTACAATCTGCTTGTTTTGCACCTTCTGACAATTTAATTCATTCCAAAACTTTGTTGACATCCATTGATTTCAACTCTTCTTTCATATTATTGAACCACTTTTCAGAATTGTTACATTTCATGGTTTGTTTAAATGAAACTGGATCCTAATTAATGCTTAAGTCGCATTCATGTTCAAGTCAATAAACCATATAGCTATTATAAATAGTCAATCTTTTCTACTTTACAGACCTTTGTAATGTTATTTCTTGTGGCATCACTTATTCATTTATAACTTATGCGTCATTAGCTGGTTCATCAGTAATATGTTCAATTTGTAGATTTAAGATAATTTGTTATTCGAACATGTTGCAGAGTCGTGATATAAAAAGAGGAACAGTAACTAGGGAAATGATTCTTGATGGAAGAGTTTCTACTCGACTCTTTTGAATATTTGCTTTTTGTGGTTCCCCGCTCTTATTAATTAGACCATTCTCAACGAACTGAGTGGTACCAAACTCAATTATTCTCGTACTATGGTTAGGGCAATAAAATATATACCCTTTTGACTTTTTTATATAGCTGATAAAGTAATCACTAACGGTACTCACATCAAGTTTTTTAAGTGTAGATTATATATCCTTACTTCTATCGAGCAACCCCTAATACTAAGGTATCTTAAACTAGGTTTCCTACCTGTCCACAATTCATAAATAAGTCTTAGGAACTAGCTTAATAGGAACTCTATTAAATAGATACACAATGGTCTTTAATACATGCATCCACAAGGATAAACGTACAATGCTATAACTTAATATACTCTTACGTATATTCATAAGAGTACGATTTACCATGTTAACTACACCATTTTGTTAAGGTATATCAGGCATTGTGGATTATACACATATGCCTTAACTTGTAAAAAACTTTGTAAATATACCTGGATATTGTCCGTTTTCATTAAATTTACCATAATATTTACCATCCCTACATATTTTTCTTATCACATCTAGAGTAATAGTACATGCAATTATCCTCAACATCATCACCTTAACCTAAGGTTTACACATGATCTATATTTTAATATATTTTTTTAGGGATAAAAAGAGGAAGGAAAGAGAAAATAATTTACAACTCGACATGTTTCTTCGTATATCAAACTCATGCTTCCCATGTCCTTCAAGCTATGACACCCCAGATAAAATAACAGATAGCACTAAAAATTAACTCAGTAAAAGTAACATATAATTGAGGGCAATATATTAATACTAGCAACTAAAATTTGCAAACTGGTAATTTAACACAAAAGACCGGGAAATTAACTCGAAACGTTCATTGCAAGTCTGCACTTGAGAAAATGGTCACGTAGTGAATTTCTGTAACCAAGTGGAGTTACAAATTTATTTTGTGGACTTCCTTGCATAACTATAGAATGAGAAGATAATGGCGTACCCATGCATTATCTAGATGAATAAGTGGAGAATAATCGTTTGAACTAGTATTTTCATATGATAAACATTGCCTTTTTCTCATGTCACAAATGGCGCGTTGTAGTTTTACTTTCATATTTTCTTCTTTCTAGAGGATGTAGCCTTATGTGATGTAGCGTAGCAAACTCACACAAAATTTGAAGATAATATGAAAATTCTTATTAATTGGCTAACCCCGAAAACAACCTTGTCAAAACCTTAAATAGTCTCAGAACCCTAAAACAAACAAATAAGGAAAAGAATCCTAATTAGGAAAGAATCCTTAATAATATATAAATTAGAGTGCACCGTTCATGGCATTCAAAAGGGATTTTTAGGTCGTTTTAAGGCGTTTCGTAAGGAAAATGGACTATGTTCATTAGCCTTGCAATAGGGCTCTCAAATCTATCTTTAAAAACATATCATGGTCCCCATTATTGGACTATAGTCAAAAGTTATAGCCATTTTTCTTTCCTTTGTCCAATTTCTCTAAGAACTTTAAGGCTATTTCTTCTAAATTATTATGGCAGGCCTAAAGATCCAGTAAATCACATTAAATTTCTCAAAAATCTCCAACAAATGTTATAACATAATCTAGATAGGAAGGTCTATCACTTTAAATATGGAGTTGTTATGACAATAAACAAGCAGATAGACCTTATAAACCACTTCTTTACTGAGAAGTTTTGACTCATCCTCAGTGCTTAAAGCACGACTATCACCATCCCCATCATCCTCATTCTTATAATTGAGAATATATGATGTGATAGCATCTATGATCCTGAGAATCGTTAATATTGTAAAAAAAATTGGAAAATAAAACGGACATATAAGCTATTCTAGGAGTATAAGGAATACCTTCTTGACAGATGAACACATGCCATGCAAATGGCATTGGTTGTCTTATTATCATACCAAACATTTCTCCGGTAAAGCTCCTATAGTGTTTCCAGTGATCTCCTGGCCATTGATACATCTTTTCCTATTAGTCCAATAACAATTTAAACAACTAGTATACCTTAGTACAAATATGAAGTGTAGAAAAATAAAGGTCTAATTACTATTAATAGAAAAATCTGCAAACCTTCAACATATTACACTAGTTATTTTGAAGCTTTTGATTTTGAGCCTTATTTTGACGGTTCATGTTTATAAAACTGATGCTTTGGAAAATTTAAGAAAATCCAATTTCCTCAACTTCTTGTCACCAAGGGTTTGAAGCTCTATGTATAGTGACAGATTTTAACCAAATTCGACCTGACTCGAAAGCTTTCAGTAATATCAAGAACAAATTCAAGTGTGAGAAATTATTTACGATAAGAAATACTTGTAAGAATCAAAAGATTGCAGCTCTCCATTTTCCAGAAGAATTAAGGCTTGAACAAGATGGACTCTGAGAGAAGATGGCAATGAATTTGCACACGTTTCGATAAATGTCATTAGATGCCATGGAAACTCCCCCAATCGCTCGCCGTAAAATGATTCCACATATGCCAACAATATCGTACAATCCACAAGGTCCTTAGAGATCCTGAGATTGGCGTTTGACGTGATGTTGATAGATGATTGGTTACGACAAAAATCAAGAAGTGCCGCAATGAAATCTCTACAGATTTCACTAAGGTCTACCATGTAACGTTGTGGATCATACTTCATTTTCTCTTTAAGTGCACGGATGTTAAGTCTCTTCGTACTCTGTCCTGCCGCAGAGAGTGAGTCCAGTGTGAGATGTTGGCTAGGTAGCATTGGTGATTATTTGAATAAATTGCGCAGTAATAAAAAACTAGCTTTATTAACAAAATCCTAAAAGCGGACGACGTAGATCTGCATTAATGAACGATGCACCTCACCACGTATGATCTAGACTCTTCATTTTCTCTGAAACAGCCAAGGATTAAAAAATTTATTAATTAGAAATAAATTAAAAATATTTTATTTTATATCTAATTGAAAAATATTTGAATGATTTTTTCAATACTATATGTTTATCAATGTCATTTAAATACCTTTTTGCTGAGAAGTTTTAACTAATCCTCAGTGCTTGCAGCACAACTATCACCGTCCCCTTCATCCTCATTCTTATAATTCAAAATATATGACACGACAGTAACTATGATCCTGAGAATCGTTAATATTGTAAGAAAAGTTGGAAAATAAAATGGACATATAGGTTACTCTAGGAGTAGAAGGAATACTTTCTTGACGAATGAACACATGCCATGCAAATGGCATTGGCTGTATTTTTATCATGCCAAACATTTATCTGGTAAAGCTCTTATAATATTGCCAGTGATCTCCTTGCCGTTAGTACATCTTTGCCTTATTAGCTTAATAAAAATTTAAACAACCTGTATAACTTAGCACAAATATGAAATACAGAAAAATAGAAATCTAATGACTATTCAAAAAAAATCCGCAAACCTCCAGCATATTATATAAGATATTCCGAAGCTTTCGATTCTGAAACTTATTTTGACGGTTCGTATTTATACAACTGATGTTTTGGCAAATGTGAGAAAAACACAATTTCCTCAACTTCTTGTCCCCAAGGGTTTGAAGCTCCATGTACAGCAATAGATTTTGACTGAATTTGACCATCTAATACTCGAAAGCACATTCAATAAGGTGGAGAACAAATTCAAGTGTGAGAAATTATATACCATAAGAAATACTTGTAAGAATCAAAATATTGAACCTCTCTGTTCTAAAAAAGAATTAAGGCCTGAGTAAGATGGACTATGAGAGAACATTGCAATGACTTTGCAAACATTTTGATAAATGTTATTAGATGCCACGAAAACTCCCCCAATCGCTTGTGGTAAAATGGTGCCAAACGTGCCAACAATATCGCATGATCCACAAGGTCCTTGAAGATCGTGAGATCGGCGTTTGACGTGATGTTAATAGCCACTTAGTTATGACAGAAATCAAGAAGCATTGCATTGAAATCTCTATAGATTTCATATAGGTCTACTAGGTAACGTTGTGGATTATGCTTCATTTTCTCTTTAAGCGAACAGATGTTACGCCTCATCGTGCACCGTCCTGTCGCTGGGAGCAGGTCCGATGTGAGATGGTGGCCAAGTAGCATTGACAATTATTTGAATGAATTACACAGTAATAAAAAACTAAGTCTATCAACAAAATCTTAAAAGCGGACTAAGTAGATCTGCAGTAATGAACAATGCACCTCACCACGTAGGATCTAGACTCCACATTTTCTCTGAAAACACCAAGTATTAAAAATTTTATTAATTAGTAATAAATTTAAAATATTTTATTTTATATCTAATTGAAAAATATTCGAATGATTTTTTCAATACTATATGTTTATCAATGTCATTTAAATACCTCTTTGCTGAGACATTTTGACTAATCCTCAATGCTTGCAGCACAACTATCACCATTCCCTTCATCCTCATTCTTATAATTCAGAATATATGACACGACAGTAACTATGATCCTGAGAATCGTTAATACTATAAGAAAAGTTGGAAAATAAAAATGACATATAGGCTACTCTAGGAGTAGAAGGAATACCTTTTTTATGGATGAACACATGCCATGCAAATGGCATTGGCTGTCTTGTTATCATACCAAACATTTATCCAGTAAAGGTCCCATAGTGTTGCCAGTGATCTCCTGGCCATTGGTACCTCTTTGCCCTATTAGCCCAATAATATTTTAAACAACCGTTATAAGTTAACACAAATATGAAGTGCAGAAAAATAGACATCCAATGACTATTAACAGAAAAATCTGTAAACTTCCAGCATATTACACAAGATATTCCGAAGCTTTCGATTATGAACCTTATTTTAATGTTCGCGTTTATAAAACTGATACTTTGACAAATGTGAGAAAAACACAATTTCCTCAGCTTCTTGTCTCCAAGGGTTTGAAGCTCCATGTACAGCGACAAATTTTTACCAAATTTGACCATTTAATACTCGAAAGCACATTCAGTAATGTGGAGAACAAATTCAAGCGTGAGAAATTATACATGATAAGAAATACTTGTAAGAATCAAAAGATTGCACCTCTCTATTTTTAAGAAGAATTAAGGCTTGAGCAAGATGGACTCTGAGAGAAGATGGCAACGACTTTGCACACGTTTTGATAAATGTCATTAAATGCAGCAGAAACACCCCTAATTGCTCACAATAAAATAGTGCCACATGTGCCAACAATATAGCACGATCCACAAGGTCCTTGGAGATCATGAGATCGGCGTTTGATGTGATGTTGACAGTCGTTTAGTTACGACATAAATCAAGAAGTGCTGCATTGAAATCTTTATAGATTTCATCTAGGCCTTTCGAGTAACATTGTGAATCATGCTTCATTTTCTCTTTAAGCGCACGGATGTTACGTCTCTCTGTATGTCGTCCTGCCGTAAAAAGCGAGTCTGGTGTGAGATGGTGGCCAGGTAGCATTGGCGATTATTCAAATGAATTACGTGGTAATAAAAAACTAGCTTTATCAACAAAATCATAGAAGCGAATTAAGTAGATCTGTAGTAATGATCGATGCACCTCACCAAGTAGGATCTAGACTCCACATTTTCTTTGAAACCGCCAAGTATAAAAGATTTATTAATTAGAAATAAATTAAAAATATTTTGTTTTATATCTAATTGAAAAATATTCGAATGATTTTTTCAATACTATATGTTTATCAATATCATTTAAATACCTCTTTGTTGAGAAGATTTGACTTAGAGTCAGTGCTTTACAACACAACTATCACCATCCCCATCATCCTCATTTTTAAAATTCAGAATATATGACATTGCAGCAATAATAATCCTGAGAATTGTTAATACTATAAGAAAATTTGGAAAATAAAATGGACATATAGGCTAGTTTAGGGGTAGAAGGAATAACTTCTTGATGGAAGAACATATGCCATGCAAATGGCATTGGCTGTTTTGTTATCATTCTAAATATTTATCCGGTAAAGCTCCCATAGTGTTGCCAATGATCTCTTGGCCATTGATACCTCTTTGTCCTATTAGCTCAAGAAAAATTTAAAACAATTGGTATAATTTAACACAAATAAGAAGTGCAAAAAAATAGAGATCGAATCACTATTTACAGAAAAATCCGCAAGCCTCTAGCATATTACACAAGATATT
>JAOXYD010259217.1:0-15892 GCA_028565735.1 Pinacopodium congolense
AGCTAAAACATAAGTGTCAGTTCCCCAATAATGACATAAAAAATTTGGTGAGTCATCGTGAACTCCCAAATAATAAATGTACCTAACTAACTTAATTAAATAATTAAGGTGAGTCAGGGTCGATCCCACAGGGAGCTAGGATATGCTAAAGTTATTCTAATGGTGCTTGAAAGGAAAAGGAAAACAAAACCCCTGAACTCAAAGACATCAAAACTAAAAACTAAAGACAATTAATGGAATAGAAGAAAATAAATAGGGAATGAATAACAAATATGAAAGCTGGATGGAAGATAAATTCCGGATTCTAGACTAATAATTAATCCTCGAAAGAAATAAATTTTGATTAGTCTAAGATGCTAGCCTATAGGTTTAAATAAGCTCTTAGACCCTCAGTTCCTCCAAATTTAGGTAGATCCTATTCAATAAAAAATCTACCCCTAACCATAAGGAAACCTGAAATAAGCTCTCCAGATTTAACAACGCGACAGCTTTAACACACTAGGAAACAACTAACCTAAGCCATATTCATGCAAACTCGGACTATGTAACCTAGAGAATTAGAATCCTAGACTAGTAAGTTAAGTATCCTAACAAATTCGACTAGCCTATTGCTACTTGTGGAAATTGCCAAAGACATTTACGTATCACATAGTTCAATCCTAGTAATTGAACTAGGAGTTACGCCTAGGGTAGCTAATCCTAAGCATTAATCCCTAATTCATGACATTTATGCGAAATCCCAATTCAATCCTAGCCTAAATCACAAAGCCCATTTAATTCCTAGTCAATTCTCACAATTATTCATTTGAAATTCCACCATTAACTTCCAACCCAAGTGTAAACTAACTAAACATAATTAAAATAATTAGAACAACAATTAAACAAACTAATAACATAATAAAATAAATAAAGTAAAGGCTGGAAAAAATAAATAAAACACAAGAAAATAATAAACAAAAAGCTAAAAATTTAAATAAAACACCTAGATTAACACAAACAAATAATTCCATTAACAAATAACAATGAAAAAGGTTCAACACAAATAATTAAACAAAATACACCAAAAAACTAATATTTAAAGAATAGAATAAGAAATAAAGAGAGTAATAACAAAAGAAATGAATAATACAAAAAAAAATGTAAATAAACTAAGAACTAAATAAAGAAAAATAAAAAAACTAAGAGGAAGAAGAAGCATGGATGGAAAAATGGAGCTCCCCCTCTTTTTGAGCATGAAGCCATGTATATATATATGTAGGCTTTACGGATTTGTGCTTTTTGGATGAGTGATGCCATTTTGTTGTGGCTTTTTCAAAATCTTAATGTGTGTTGTTTGCATCCTTTCAAGTTAAATGTGTCCCTCTCCAAGCTTTGGCTTTTGACTCTTCTGGAATGCTTTATTATTCTCCAATCATGTTGCTTTCTTTATCTGGTCAAATACAAGCTTTGTTTTTGAAGACATTAGACTTCTTTGATCGAATTCTCTCTTGGAGTTCAACCTTTGTTGACCATTGTTTTGGAATTTTCCTTTTAAGCTTACCCAGGAAAAGTTCACTCTTGAGGAACGTCTCCATACCTCCAAGCCCTATAAGGCTTTGTTCTTTTAAGCTTACCTAGGAAAAGCTCACTCTCTAGGAACGTCTCCATGCCTCTAAGCCTTATAAGGCTTTGGTCTTTGCTTTTCCCACCTTGGAATGCGTGGTTTTCCTAGTTATGGAAGGTGAATATTGCCATATTTAAGCCTCATCTCCTTTGTAATTTGCATGGTCTCTTTAATGAAAGCATTTTGCTCCAATTTTTTCAAACTTCTTCTAAACTCCTTCTTTTTAATATGTTTTTGTGTTTAATAATAAAATCTGCATCCAAACTCAAATAGATCACAAAATAATGATTTAAACACAAAAATAAGATTGAATTCACATTAAAAAGATATGAAAACATCATATAATTCAATCATATCACTAGATAATAAAGATAGAATTTCACGGATAGTTGTAGTTATTATGGATCGACATCTAGATTCATGATAGCTACACTACAAAGCGATAGGTACACTTGCCTTATTACCTATTGTGGAATTGCTTAATGTGATTCTTGGTTTATTTTCTTTCAAAACTTAGATATATCCCCCATACCATCATTTTTCTTTAAAAGCTTAAAGAATGTATAAAATTATAATCAAAGTTAAAAACAACGTCTTTAGTAAATAAATTAGTTAAGGGCTTAGTAATCTTAGAAAAAATAATAAACCTTCTATAGAACTTAGCATGACCTAAAAAGCTCTTAATCGTTTGAACTGAGTTAGGTAGATAGAGTTGAGTGATTACTTTAATCTTTGCTGGATCTACTTTAATACCCTTAAAATCTTATGACCTAAGACAATATACTCTTGTACCATAAAATGACTTTTTTTTTCATTTAAAACTAAGTTAATTTCTTTATATCTTTTTAGAACTTCCTCAAAATTTTCTAAAACAACGTCAAATGATGTGCCAAAAATAGAAAAATCATATATGAAAACCTAATGCACGTCTTAATCATATTTGAAAAGATTGCCATCATATAACGCTAAGTGGTTTGGACATTACACAAGCCAAATGGTGTGTGTTTACAAGTAAAGGTGTTGTAGGGGAAAATAATGTAGTCTTTTCCTGATCCTTAAGAGCTACACAAATTTGCAAATATTTATCTGATCCTTAAGAGCTATAGGAATTTGCAAATATTTACCATATCCATCTAATGCACAGTGAAATCTATGCCCTCTTAATCTTTTTATCACTTGATCAATAAAGGATAAAGGAAAGTGATCCTTACAGGAGGCATCATTTAATTTTCTATAATCGATGGATATTTGTCATTCAGTAACTTTCTTTATGGTTGTTAATTCATTTTTCTTGTTTTTCATAATAGTAATTTCTCCTTTCTTCAATACCCCTTAAATTGGGCTTACCTATGTAAAATAAAATATAAGAAAAATGATTCTTACATTAAGGAGCTTAACTACTTTATTCTTAACCACTTCCTTCGTATTTTGATTTAATTAGTGTTGTGGTTACACTAAAGGCTTAGCACCTCATTCCATGAAAATCTTGTAAGTGTAAATTGAGGGACTTAACCCCTTTATGTTGGTTATGGTCCAACTAATTACTTCCTTATAGTCTCTCAAAACTCTTAACAATCTATCCTCTATAATATCTATCAATGATGAATAAATGATAACAAGAAAATTGATGGAGGACTTAGAAAGGCATACTTCAAATGTGATAGAAGAGTCTTGAATTCAAGAGTTGGTACCTTCACCCTAGATTTCCTAGGAAGGGGCTTAATTAGCCTATCTAGAAGCTTCTTAAATCAAACTAGATAACTCCCTTGCAGCTTCTAATTCACTTAATACTTCTATAGTCTCCTCCACATCTAACTTGAAAGATTGTGAATATGTCAATGCATTTGAAAAAGGTTTGAATAAATAATAATAAAAGGATTACTCTTTATATGGCTAAACTTTAGTGAAATTGCATAATTCAAAATCAAAAAGATGTTTCATTACTCCAAATGCATCAAATTCAATTTCTAGCCTATGGATAACCTTATTTCTATGAACATCAATTAAGGTCCTAGTCATAACCATGAATGGTCATCCTAAATTGATAGACACCTTACTATCTTCACCTATATCCAATACCAAGAAATCAACAGGGAAAAAAACTTATCGACTTTAACTAACACATCCTTAATTATTCCTCTAGGATAGGTAACAGAGCAATCAATTAGATACAATGAGATTGTAGTGGGTTAGGGTTCTTCTAATCCTATCTTCTTGAAAATAGACATGGGCATTAAATTAATATTGGTTCCTAAGTCCATCGAAACTGTATCTATATTTAAGTTACCTATGATGTAAGGAATGGTGAAACCACTGGGATCTTTAAGTTTTATAGGTAACTTCTTAAGTAGGATAGTAGAACACCAAATTCTTCTAACTTACTCTTCTTTAAAATAATTTCCTTTTAGAAATTTTCATATGAAAGAATTTGAGCTATTTCCTAAACAAATTGGATATTCATATGCAACTTCTTAAACACTTCTAAAAATTTCCCAAATTGCTTATCTAATTTGACATTCTTTAACCTGTGATGGTATGGAATCCTAGGCTTGTAGGGTTGAAAATTGAGATTAGTAAATAGCCTAGGTGGTTTCTTCTCTTCCCCGTTCTCAATTTCCTTCTCCTTTTCATACTTACTACTCTCCAACACTTTTTCTTCACTTTTCTCTTCTACTTGCTTCTATTTCTCTAAACCTACACTCTCCACTTCCTTACCACTTCTCATGGTAATGGCCCTAATAGGTTCTCTAAGATTGACTTTGGTAGTACTACATAACTTATTAGGTAACTTTTCCTGTAAGATTTATGCTATCTTTCCAATTTGAGTCTCTAAGTTCTTAATTAAATCCTTATGATTTTACATCCCAAACTCATTGTTTGGATGTACTTTAATATGGTACCCTCAAAACTAGTCTTCTCTTATGGAGTTAGATTGGCTCTAAAGCCAAGCGGTTGGGCTCTTTAAGGATTGGCTGATGGGTGATGGTAATTTTAATTGTTACTTCGTGAAGAATTGGAATAGTTCCTCTAACTAAGATTGTAAGTGTTGGAATAGGGGCCTCCTTTTTGTCTATTAAAATTCACATATTGGGCTTGCTTAATCTCATGAGTAAAGAGACTCCCTTCTTGAGCTCATGAGTAAAAAGACTCCCTTCTTGAAAATCTATGGATAAAAAGATAGAACTACCATAATGCTCACACTTTAATGGACCTCTAAACGTACTACTACCAACTCCACTAACAAAACTATCTCTTTTTTTTTTATGAAGGAATTCCATTTGGTTTACTAAAGTTATTATGTCATTAATCGCATGAGCCTATGTGGCTTCCTAATACAATGCTCAAAATTATATTGGAAACAATTAGTTGTCATCTCCTTAACTAACTTGTATGCTTCATTCAGAGTTTTTCTCATTAGATTACCCCCCAATAATAGCATCTATAGTGTTATGAGTGGAAGGTGTGACTCTAATGAAAAAATTCCAACTTGTTGTCAAATACTAAAACCATGACTAGGAAATTTTGAAAGTATCTCTCTAAACCTCTCCCAATCCTATTGTTGGCTAATCGTATACTAAATAAACTCAAATAAATCAATATTTTAACATACATATCAAAATCAATTCAAGACCAACTTTTATGGTAATTATATCAGTCAACAAGTAATAAAGTGGAGTATATTTAAGACTCTAGATGTTGATCCCATAAGGAAAATACTATGAGTACTAGGTCACTTAAATTACAATTATCTAGAGAACTTAAGATTGTGATTTATGAGATTTAAAGTAGCTAAATTAACTTACAAACTTCCAATCAATTAAAAGGAATCCATAATGCTTAAAATATTACTAAATTGAATAACTAGTTAAGGTTTAGGATTTTAATGATTTAATTGAGTTATAAAATGGTTGGAATGCCTAATCTAGGGTATCTTCACTAAATCAAGATAATGCTATGGTTAAGATAATGCTAAGGTTAAGACAATGCCTTACCTCTATTAGTGCTATCCTAAAGTTTGTTCATTCTTCAGACTTAGGTAATAGGCTTAAAGTTCAAGAATTTAACTTAATACTACCTTATTTCTAGATTTATACCCTTATGATTAACCAAAATTTGGTCATTCATTGATTTAAACCACATTGTTTATTGATTTATCTAACAATTAAGGTAGATTTCTTGGATCTTTAATCATCTAATGTCTTTATCTTAATTGACTAACTTAAAATGAGCATTAAGCATTCAAATAAACAAAGGCTAACATCAAACATGCATAAAAGACTCAATCAAAGCATTTACTAGCCTACCTTAGATAAAAATCAGATTAGAAACACACTTGGATCAACGAAGAATAAAAATAAACCTTAAGCAACATGTTCTTGAATATATTTAATAAAAGAGTAAGATACACATGATTTAAGAGTTTAGAAAAGCACCAAGTTAAGCTCTAAAGTGAAATACAATTTTAAATCATTGAATTAAACTTATGAAATAATTAAAATAACTTAAATATCCAAATAAAATGGCTAGAATAGAAAAAAACCTAACCTAGAGAAAGAAGAAGAAAAATCTAACTAAAGAGGTGAATTTGGCTATCAATTCCTTGTTTTAAGTGCACGAAAATGGCTTATAAAGATTCTTTTATATGTTCCCTGCAAGTGGTTGCTACTTATATAAGTTGGAGTTGAAATGGTCAGAAATCCATCTAGAGATTCACACTACCTACTTAAATGAACTGGAGTTGGTAGTTAAACGATGCTGTTTAGATACTTGCGTTTAACTCCAAAACTCGAATTAAATGTGGGTTCTAGGGATTTAAATGATGGGTTATGAGACCCACATTTAAGCCTTGAAATGCTCAATTTTTTTAATCTTTTCCCATAAATTTCTTCCCATTTGGTGATTATTTTGTAATTTAAACAATTTCAAACATAAATTAAATATTTAAACATCAAAATAGGGATAATTACGCATTAATGACCATTAAAAACTCTATGAAATTGACCCTTATCAAAGCCTCATATGGACTCTCATTCTCATATCGCATAAACGAGGTAATCTCGATTTTCATTTTGGCTATCGTGGATGTTGAAAAGAATTTAGTTAAGAAAAGCTTCATATGTTCATCCCATGTGATAAGAGAAATAGGATGAAGAATAGATAACTATAGCAACATCTCTAAGAGGAAAAGAGAATAGCTTAAGCTTAATAACATAATCTGAAACTCCATTACTTATAAACAAATCACAAATGTCTAAGAAATTTTCTAAATATGCAATTAGGGCCTTTAAAGCTGAACCAGCAAACTATGAAGCCTTAATTATAAAAATGATTCCATGAGGCATATCAAAGTTATTGGAGTTTATCCCGTGCTGAACAATGCTGGCCACATGTTTTTTATTTAATTCTAATGTAAATACATGTCTTATTTGTAGTATACTAATATCGTTCCTATGAGGAATATGATTTTTCACTTAACAACTTGAATTACACTTTATTTAAGGGAAATGCTAGTATTAATATAATTGAACATAAACTAAACTAAAATAAATTAACAATTAAACAATTGAGAATGTAGCAGTGAACTAGAGATAAATCAATAATAAACACTTAGGAATTACTTCTACCCTTATTTTGCCTACCCCTTACCCTATTGATCTAATTATACTTGACCTTAGATATCCTATAGTTTTGATTACCCTCTCTCGAGATCTAATCAAATGTCCCTAATTGAATTAGATAGGAATTTAATTGTAATCTCTTATTCTCTTATAACTCTTACTAACTATCCAATTAGTTTTAAAGCAATACTATAGGTAATTAACAACCAATTAAGATCTTTCTTTAATTGCTTATTAACCTGATGTTTATAGGTTTATTATATTACCAACTCTCGTTACACAATATTAAATGAATGACCTAATCCAATCTCTCGATTTGAATTAAAGAATATTTATAAGAAACATCATAAACACATATGTATTTAATTAATAAGATAAGAGTTCAACAAAATAATTCAAGAGTAATTCCTAACATAAACCTAGCAATCCATAATGTTAATTGAATCCCCAATATTCATATTAAACATACAAAAGCAAGGAAAGAAAATAAGAGAAGAAACAAATGAAATCTTGAATGTCTCTTCCTCTTACTTTTTTGCTAGAAAATTTGGAAATTGAAGTTTTTCTTGAGTTCTTAGTATTTAATCTTAATTCTCTCTTGTTTTAGCCTCCAAAACTTGTCTATTTTATTTTTTTCCTTAAATACTTTTTAACCCTCCTAGTGCAGCTCTTAGGATTGTCTAAGTTATCTTAGTCCTAGATAGATTCAAAACCTTAAAAACATGTTAATTCCTATATCTCGCTTGATTTCCATATAGGTCTTGATTATGACCTATTTCATGATCATGAAAGAAGGTTTCTTCTCTTCTTGTACTAAGGTCGCCATGATTGTGACTTATGTCATGATCGTGACTTGCTGTTTCTTCTATGTTGCTTCTTCTTATCCTCTTTGCTTTCTATTTCAACTCCACATGAAAAGACATTAATTATCCAGACAAATAAGATCAAATTCGAGCCTATTTTCACATAAAACACATAAATACAAATAAGAACATAAAAGAATATTAATCTAAGTCCTAAACACATAACTATCATCTTAAAACACACAAATTAACATACTTAACAACTAATAAACATACGTGAATGTAAACCTATCAACTTCCCCATACTTAAACTGTTATTTATCCCCAAGCAAAACTAAAACACAAACATATCAACACATCGTCAAATAGTTTATAATGATAATAATGCCACAATCACAAGAAATTTAATAAAATTAACTCTTTCAAGAACATCAATCATTCAAGAAGATTTAAAACATTAACTTATTACATTCACATTCAAATGTCTTTGAATTGATTAAACACATTAATTAGGATATTGTCGCCCTATGGCACTTATAAGCATGCACTAATCCTTCTTTACCTAATTGAAAGGTGGGGTGTCACTAAGTAGCTCCTCATGGTCATGTTTTGAAATTTTGCATAAATATAAATAGGCTTTTACTCTAAATTTAAAAACAACATATTCACATTACTTTTTAGAATTACCTAGTCTTTTGATGCAAAAGCAAACATTTTATCGTGAATGTCCCCTGGTTACTCAACTAGGTTATGTTCTTTGGAGCTTGATTAGAGTGTCATTCTAGCCTTTTAATTCAAGGGAAAATATTTTTTCATGATTTCCCATGGTTACTCAGTTATATCATAACTCAAAATTGACTACTAGCTCTACTCTTATGCTTAATTTTAAATAAGGTCAACGAAGTTAGAAATTTATTCACCTTGCTTTTACTTTACTTTTAAATTTTTAGCCTACATCATTTCTTTCTTATCACTCCCTTCCTATGAGAAATCACTAATGATGCCTACCAAGTTAAGTTAAATTTACCAAACTTACAACCCAAAAAATGTCTTAAATGGAAGAATAGATATAATATCTTAGTTAATTTTTTAATTAAATGAAAAGACATCTAAATGTAAATTTCAGAAGATAATGCTTCTTTATTACTAAATGTCCTTGTTCCTAGTTTAGCCAATTATTTTCAATTTCATGCCATTTACATAATCCAACATATGCACACAAATAATGCAACATAGACAATGTAACAAAATGCATAAAAGGAACATACAAATAACATAATCTATTACTAAAATGAAGCTTATGTAAACTCACAATCAAAATAACATGTACACTTAAACAATATTATAGAACCTAATTATACATCTTCTAGAAATGTTTTCATAATGATTATCTTAGGTTTAAGAGACATTTTCATGTGATTTAAGTGCACATTTGATTAATTTTTGAATAAGATGATGGTTATGTTAGTTTGGATGATTGTTCATGTTATGTAGGACTTTGCTAAGAATTTTAATGCATCTATGGAGTTAGAATAGATGTGGAATCAATTTGAGGATTTAAAGCATTAAGTTATAAAGTTTCATATCAAATATCAAGGTTATAACACATGCCATGAAGACGTATTAAGAGAAGAGCAAGAGAAGTTGACAACTAAACTGTGGGTGACTTTAAGGAGAATTTAGATGCATTTTTTGGAATTGGAATTGATATGGAATTGAGACCAATAATATCATGTTATCAAGTTTCACATAAAATTTCAAGGCCAAAGGATGAGCGAAGAAGGCAAGATAGGTCGTTTAATAGGTCGTGAGGGTGACTAGTCATGAGGGTGATAGAGAAGGTAGCAATCTCCATGTTGCAAGAGTGACTAGTTGTGATAGCAACTTTGCTAGGCATTCCAATCTGTACGGAATGATGTGTCTATTACGATGGATGTTATTTTGGAAAAAGAGATACATAGAAAAATCCTAAGAGCCATCATTATGAGGTTAGAAAACATCATAAGAAGGAAAATACTAGGTTTTATAGAGAAGAAACAAGAAGAAACTTAAGATTTAAAGTGGAACATTAAGATCAATCAAGCTGTCCAGTTTTTCCAAATCAAGGCTTTAAACTACATATTAAATCTGAATAGTTGTATTTTAAATAAGATTGTGGATTGTTAAATCTATTTTAGGGTTTATTCTTGATTTGTTTTTGTATGACTTTTACCTTATTGGATTTAATACATTAATGCTTGTGATGTTTGTTAAGTTTACAATTGATTTGAATCGAGAGGTTAGATCAATTTATTTGTTTTAAGTTTCAAAACAAGTGTTGGTAGCTTGGTAGACCTACAAATATTAGGTTAATAAACATATAAAGAGAGATATTAATTGTTCATTAATTATCCTTAGGATTACTTCAAATCTAATTGAGTAGTTCAGAGTAGTTTGAAGAATCGAGAGACTACAACTCAACTTGTATTTATTTTAATTAGGATTACTTGATTAGATCAAGAAAGGGTAATCAAAATCATAGCATATCAAGGATCGAGCATAGTTAAATCAATAAGGTGAAGGGAGGATAGAACAAGGATAGAATAACCATTAAGTTTACATCAGAGAGTAACTTCAATGTTTTAACTGTCTTTAACTTATTTGTTCATTTTATTTTATTTTTTAATAACTGCATTATTTGGTTCACCTTAGACAAAGTGTAATTCAAGTTGTTAGGTGACTATATTTAATCCTTGTAGGAACAATATCAGCTATATTATAAGATATGACTTGTATACTTGCAGTATAGAGTAAAATGAATAACACAATAGATTGTCCTTGATATGGAAAGTGAATACAACAAATAAGCTAACATGTAAACATGCAAAAAATCATAATGTAAAAGACAAAATAAAAAAGATAAAGGGGAAGAGATCTTATGGAGATTATGGTGGGGACGGTGTGGGAGAGGAACATAAACACCTTACACTGAAAAGAACTTAAGAAATTTCTTCATGTAATATCTTTGTTGCATGAGGTCTTTTGTTTTTCTCTTTGAAAACTGTCTCCCAAACTTCCCCTTCTTCCTCAAAGTTATCGCTAGAGGTGTCCACATCTTAGGGTGGTTATGGGTTAGAAGTGGATGGCCTTTTTCCTTTCATATGATTAAAATATGTTCGAGAGCTGAGCTTCATGTTATAATTCTTTAAGATCTCAGCTCATCTTAAATGTATGACATAAAAAACTTAAGATCCACAAGGGTTAGTCCATCCAAGTTCACATCAAAATATTAAGCAATAGTAGTTGCAATAAAACTCAATCCTAAGTAGTTAGTTTTTTTGGTAATGGAGTAGACTAAGGTATGAAAAATATGATATGATGTGCAAACCTTATTTTTGTGATCCATGCACCACAAGAAAAGCAACTCCTTGATAAAATATTTGTTGCTTTTAGCTTTGTTATCAAACAACATGGCATATGAATTTATGTAACAATAAGTGTTCTATATTTTTAATAAGTGCATTGGGTACATTACATGAATTGAATTTTATCTTCTCTAGTAAGTTTCTTTCAATATGTGTTAACATTGAAATTTGTATGGTAATCATGAAGCTTGATTTTAGGAAAACAAAAAATTTCATTCATAACATCATAATCTAACTTGTGACATTGTCCTTTTAAATGAAACCAAAACTTATAGATGTTCTTCCCATCATATTGAAGAGTGGTAAAAAAAAAATAAAGAGTCAATTCGCTATAGGTTGTAAAATTACAATGGATAAAAGTTTCCTAACAAATTTTCTTGCTCAAGTTTTCTACCCTATCTTTCAATCCTAAATAAGCCAAAATTCTAAAATTAAAGTACTTAGGAGCAACCAAAGTTTTAACTCAAAGAGCTTGGAAGTTGATACCTTCTTTTTATGTGAAAATTGGGATGAGAGCCTTGAATTCCCCCACTAAGTCCTTAAGTCCATTCCTAGAGACCTTAGCTTTTCCTTTTAATGCTAGTTTTTTTGCAAGTTGCTTCCTTAGTGCCAGTTTTGTGCTAAAAACCTACAAAATAAATAAGAGAGAGAAGGGCATAAAAATAGAAAGAGAATTTTTGAAGAGATGTATGGAAAATTTCATTTTGGTTGTTGAAGATAAGAAAGCTTGATGAAACTAGTGGAAGAATGATGGAGAAGGGAAAGAAACTTCAAGATTTGGATGAAAAAGTGAAGGGAATAGGGAGAGCGTAGATGGAGGTGGCCGGACCTAGAGAGAGGAAGTGAAAGGAGGAAGAAAGATAGGTGGGTAAGGTTTAAATGAAAATAGGTTAAGGGGGTTAGGATGCTTATCATGATCATGATAGAAAGATTTCAAGCTTAAGATGCATCTAGGTCATGATCGTGACTTGTTGAACCTCGATTAAGCTCCTCCCTTCACTTGTTTTGTATTCTCCAAGCTATGGCTAATCACTAAACTTATCATCAAGCTCTTATTTGATTGATTAACATCATGAAATCTAAAAGAAAAATATTCAAAAGTAACATAAAGATCAAATTGCAATAGACACACATGACTTTATAAAGAAAGAAACTATCTAAGAACATAATATGCTAAGTTTAAGGTCACTAGTTTGACCATTTCTTATGCTCAACATAATCAAACAAGAGTAAGGAAAGATATAACTTCCCTTTTTTGTGAGAATACTTATCTATAGTAGGGTTTGCGTTGATTTCCATTGACCTTGAATGTTTTCCTTTTTTCATTCTCTAATTCTAAAGCTCCATGCTTAAACACTTAGGTTACCTTAAAAGGACCACTCTAATGGGACTTAAGCTTTCTTAGAAACAATTGAAGTATTAAGTTAAACAACAATACCAAAGTCACAACTCTTGAATTCTTTCTTTTTGATATAATCATCATGTCATTTCTTCAACTTTCCTTTATATCACTCGGCCTTCTCATACGCATCACATTATAACTTTTATAATTCGTTGAGTTGTAGGAGCCTCTTCTTCTTGGCTATCTTCCAATTGCAATTCAATGCATTTATCTCCCAATATGCCATATGATCCAACTTTATAGTCAAGTGACAAGCTTTTCTATAGACAAATCAGAATGGGGTTGTACCTATAGATGTCTTATAAGCTGTTTGGTAGGCTTATAATGCATCATCTAACTTTAATGCCCAAACTTTCCTCAAACCATTCACTATTTTTGCCAAAATTCAATTTAACTATCTTTTTACAACTTTTACTTGATCATTTGTTTGTGGATGGTAAAGCGTGACTTTTATATGGTAGACTTCGTATCTATTAAGAAGTGCTTAAAAAGGCTTGTTGTAAAACTGTGCTCCTTCATCAATTATGATTGCCTTTGGAACTTTAAACCTATTTAATATATACTTGATGAATTTTTGTACCACTTTACCATCATTATTTGGAGTCCCCATTGCTTTAGTCGATCTTGAAACATAATCCACACTAATAAGGATATACGTATTCCTAAGAGAAGATGGGAAAGGTCCCATAAAGTTTGACCACCATACATTAAACACTTTAACCTTTAAGATATTGGAAAGTGACATCTTATCTCTTTTTAAAATATTCCCAACTTGTTGGCATCTATTGCAATTCATCAAATATTCATAAGTATCCTTGAATAAGATAGACCAAAGAAATCAACACTTTAATACACCAGCCGCCATCTTGTTTGCTCTATAATGTCTTACATAAGATGAATTATGACATTGAGTTAGTATCTTAAGCATCTCTTCCTATGAGACACACCTACGACTTAAACAATCAACAAAAATTTTATACAAAATAGGTTCTTCCTAAAAATAACGAGTACACTTAAATAAAAATTGCTTCCTCTATTAATAAGACAATTCAAAGGTAAGGATACTGCCTATGATGTAGTTTGTTATATTAGCAAACCATAAAAAATAAATGAATTATCATCATCAAGGATTCATTGGGGATAAGCCTTGACTTTGAATCCTTATTGGCAAAAAGATATCGTAACATCGTATAATCCATATAAACCATAACTTTTAAGCCTAAAAGATAAGAAAAAAACTTGTCATATGCAAATACCACTAATAATAACTCCTTATCAATTGTGGTATAATAAAATTGCGCCCCAGTTAAGGTCTTGCTTTCATAGTAGATGGCATGTAATCTCTTGTCCTTCTACTATCCCAAAATGCATCTTGTTGATTGGTTGCTAGCATCGCATATGATCTCGAATGGCAAGGACCAATTTAGTAATGTCAAAATAGGTGTTGAGATGAGTGCCTCCTTTAATATATTAAAAGCATGAACATAGTTAGCATTAAAATGAAAGAGCACATCCTTAGTTAATAAATTGGTAAGAGATCTAGCAATGAGAGAAAAATCCTTTATAAACTGTCAGTAAAATCTTGTATGTCTTAAGAATGCTCGGTTACCCTTGACATTGTTAGGTGGTGGGGGCTTCTCAATAACCTTAATTTTAGCTTTATCCATTTATATACCCTTGCACGATATTTTATATCCCAAGAATACACCCTCGTTCCACTTTATACCTTGTGCACCATAAAGTGACATCTATCCTAATTGAGAACTAAATGCAACTCCTCACACTATTGAAGGACTCTTTTTAGGTTTGTCAAGTAATGTTTCCAAAGAATCTCCAAAGAGAAAAAATTCATCCATGAACAATTTCATAATTTCTTTAATTATATCCATAAATATGGCCATTATAAACCTCTAAAAAGTTACTACGACATTAAAAAGTCCAAATGGTATGTTTCTATAGGCAAAGGTTTCATATAGGCAAGTGAAAGTGATCTTCTCTTAGTCTTTTAGATACATGAAAATCTGATTGTAACCCAAATACCCACAAAGGAAGCAATAGAAAGCATGCCCAATTACTCTCTTTATCATTTTTTTTCCATAAATGGTAATGAAAAATGATAATTCTTGATCACCAGGTTGAGCTTCCTATAACCAATACATACCCTCCAAGTAGTGACTATTCTAGTAGAGATTAACTCCCCTTTTTGTCTCTTTATCACCATCGTCTCCCCTTTCTTGGGCACACATTATACGATAGTTACCCATTCACTATTTGAAATGGGATAAATAATTCTTGTATCCAAGAGCTTTACTACTTCCTTCTTTACCTCCTCTTTCATATGAGGGTTTAATCTTCTTTGTCTCTCCCTTATTGTTTTACAACCCTTTTCAAGGTTAATGCTATACATCACTACGTTAGGACTGATTCCTCTTATGTTTAAAATTTATCATCCCATGGCTCTTATTTGCCTCCTAATCTCTACCATCCTCTTTTATTGCTTCATATTCAGCTAGTTTGAAATAATGATGTAAGCCCTAAAGGCACTCAAGAGGGGGAGGGGGTGAATTAAGTATTAAAAAATAGAAGTTTCTTGTGGGATTAAACTTAATACCTAACTAATTTGATTTAATGAGATATGCAAGAGTGAATGCTAAAATGATAACACATAGTATGTGATAATTAAAGAGAGTAGATAAGAGAGGGCAACACACATAGTTTGTTAAAGAAGTTCACCTGCTCCGAAGATAGGCTACATCTCTTCTCTAACTACTTGTTGGATATCATTCTTTACTACTTAAGGCAAAAACAATTACAATCGTTTTTTAGGCAAAGAGAAGCCTTTACAACCCAATCTTTTTTCAGACAAAGAGTAACCTTTACACAACAATCTTTTTCTAGGAAAAGAGGAGCCTTTACAACCAAACTTTTTCTAGGCAAAGAGTAGCTTCTTTACAACAATCTTTTTCTAGGCAAAGAGGAGACTTAACTACCCAATCTTTTGAGGCAAAGAGGAGCCTTTCCAATCTTCTTGTGAAAGGTGAAGAGTAACCTTAATCTTTATA
>JAOXYD010259227.1:0-15891 GCA_028565735.1 Pinacopodium congolense
ACCTCTATAAATCCTTGTGTCCATCTCTTCCTTATCTCTTTTATATTTGTGCATTGTGTTTGTTTGAATTATTAATTAAATTTTCTTAATATTAACACATAACTTGGCATTCCATTTAAGTTAAATAATTTTATGTTGTTTAACTTGGCCTTAGGTGTTTAAAGCGTCTTAATTTCGCAAAAGTTTTTAAATACCCAATTCACCCCCCCTCTTGGGTGCCATAAGGCTAACATAGTTTACATATTATACTTGATCAGACTCGATAGCAAAGGGACTACCTACTTTGCAATCTAATGGCCCATAAGAGGAAATACCATATGTTCATATTCAATTGGATTTCCAATTCCACTACTTCCAATTCAATTTACCAACTACTTCCAATTCAATTTACCAAACTATCCAATTTCTTATGCAAAATATCTATCTAGGCTGTTAGAGCAACTATATCATTAATAGCATACACTCTATGCTGATTTCTTGGATAGCGTTAAGAGTTATATTGAAAATTGTTTGTTGTCATCTCATCAATAAGGTTATACGCTTCCTTTGAAGTCTTATGCATAAAATTTCCACCAGCTGCAGCATCTATAATGCATCAAGTAAAGGGTGTGAGGCCTATATAAAATATGTCCACGTGCTTCCAAGTATTAAAACCATGACTAGGACACTTAGCCAACATTTCCCTATATCTTTCCAATGCCTCGTATAAGCTCTCATTTTTATATTGTATAAAGGAGCTACTTTTAGATTTCAATTTTGCAATTTTTATAGGTCGAAAAAACTTAGCTAGAACTAGGCAAATGAGTGTTGAGCCTTGCTTTAGACTTATCTCTAAGGGAAAATGGGAATAATTTAATCTTAACAGCATCTTTGGGAACTCCATTACTATTAAAAAGATCACATATATCTAGAAAATTCTATAAATATTCATTTGAATCATCAAGAGCTATTCCACCAAACTGAGAAGCTCTTACCAATGAGCTTATACTATAAGGGATTTCAAAATTTTTGGCATCAATCCTAGGCTGCATAATGTTAGCCATAGTTTTCCCTCTATTACCTAGTATTAAATCCATCATAGTCAAGGGTCTAGCTCCCTAAGGTCTATTTTTTATTTGTTCTAGTGGATCCATTTCTGATTCAAGTGATTGTTCACTAGAAGTCTCTACTACTACAAATTTATATGCACTCACTCTAGTTTCTTTCTTTTCTTTCCCAAGTGATCACTCAAGCTTTAGATCAAATTCTAATTTCTCAAGGTGTTATCCCTTAGTATGCATAGAAACTAAAGTACACAAAGAAATAAAACAAAATAAAACATATGCAATCAAATAAAGCAAAGAAACAAATTTAAATACTTTAAAGAACATAAAAATCTATAAAATAATCTTCAACAACTGGTCATAATACTCCAATTATGAATAGCGTCGTTCCTTGCAACAATGTCAAAAACTTGTTGGTTAGTTTTCTATGAAGGCCAATTAACTCAAAATAACTCATAAATTATGTTCTTTAAGCACATTATTCTCAAATTGAATTTAAAACCAATACGGATGGCAAGTGCACCAATCACAAGTAATATATAGAAATATTTAAGATCCAAGTATTGTTCCCACAAGGATGTAGGCTAATTTTCATGTACTAGGCCCTATTTAGATCACAATTACCTAAAGATTCAAGTGCAAATCAAATAAAAAACTAAGATTAGTAATTAAACTTAAAATTACCAATTTATGAATATTAACTTAGTTGATAAAAAGGCTTGTCTAATTAGATAAAATAGGTTAGGAAATGCTCTTCAATGATCAAGATGGATTAGAATTGGATTAGGAGAATTTTTCTAGGATCATTTCACTCAATCTAAGTAATGATATAGTTAAGACAAGGCTTATTCTCTAAATACTTAAGTTGGAGGTTGGTTATGCCACAATCTTAAGCATTAGGCCTTAAAATTAAGAAGCTTATTAAAAAAATTCCAATTTTTATATTACGACCCTTAAGATATATCAAAGTTTTGTTATTCAATGATTTTAATCATGTTTCTTAAAGATTTTTCCAACAAATTAAGTAGATTTCTCATATCTTAACTTATTTATTAAATTTATTTTACATGTTTAGTGTAAAACAAGCATTAATCTCATAAATAACTAAAGAACAACTCCTAATTGTGCATGGAATCATATTCAGCATATGTTTAGATCATTTCAGAGACATTTCCCAACCAAAACAAATTTAGCCACTCATTTGAAGTAAGAAATAAATCATTTTCAAAGTATTCAACATGTTTTTGAAAATATGATAATAAAAGATGGAATTAATATATGAAAACCGATTAGAGTGCACCATAAATAGGCTCTAAACATATTTGCAAGCTTGAATCACGTGTATGAGCTTCAAAAAACCCCAAATACAAACTTATATTTGCATAAAAATCTAAAAATGGTGAAGAACAAGAGAAAATAACCTTATAACAAGAACTATATGATTTTCTCTCTCAATTTCATGTTTTCTCTATGTAAATATGTTATTTTTGGCTTCCAACTTTCAATATCTATTTATGGTACAAGAGGAAATTAACTTGCACAAGTTGTAGCCAATGTCATGGGAGATCCAGCTAGATATCTATTGACAGGTACCATAAAGTAGCCTATAAAGGCGTTGTTTTAGTCCTCTGCTTCAAGAATAAAACAGCGGGCTTGTTGAGCAAAATGACAAGCTTGCTGCTACTATCATTTTAATCTAAAAACCATATTCTTTTCTACATTTTTGTGGATTTTCTTGTAGAACCAGCTTCCATTTGTATTTTTAAGAATTCAAACACATAATTCAACTATTAAACACCAATTGGAAGAAATTGTACATAAAACTTGGCATGAAATAGTTATGAAAATGAATTAAATTATTAAGCTATCACTAACCTAACTAACTATGTACTAGGATAAGTTAAGGTCAATCCTACAACGAATTGTTTGTGTTTATTAGTCCTATTGTTGCACAAAAGGAAATAAAGAGAAAAGAAACCGCTGATGTTATGGGATTAAAATAAATGAAAAGACAATGAACAAAACTAAAGTAAAAAAAAGAAAGAAAATAATAAAGATGAAAAGGTAGGCTGAATATATTATCTAGATTTATGAATTACAATTGATCATTAAAATATTAAAGATTATGTTATGGCTAAAATGCTAACCTATAGATATAGACAAGCTCTTAGATCCTAAGTTCCTCCTCTTTTAAATAAATCCAATAAGTCCTAAAAATATCCATAATTATGCAAAAACCTATAACAAGCACTCAAGATTTAGCGGCATAGTAGCATTAACACATTAAGGAATAACAAACATAAGTCATAATCTCACAAGCTTAGACTATATAACTTAGCGAATTAAAATTCGAGACAAATTGGTCCAGTTTACCTATAAAATCAATTAACCTATTACTGCTTATAGTTTTCTTTGGATTAAAAGTTAAAACCTAGCAATTGAACTAGAAATTACATTTAAGGTGGTCAATTCTATGAATAAATCCCTAATTCATGGCATTAACATTTAATTTAAACTCAATCCTAGCATAAATCATAATGCTTGTTAAATACATGATGAGTCTATTGTGGACAACCAAATAATGAAATTATTTAAATAACTTAGTATCTACCAGGGCAAGCTAAGGTCGGTTCCAAAGAGAGCTTCTTGTGCTTATAATTTATTCTTAAGGCGGTGTAAGGAAAATAAAAAGAAAAGAAAACCCCTATAAAGTGAAGACACTTAAAATAAATGAAACAAAAATAATGAGCATAAAGCGAAAGATAGGGAAAAATAATTAGAAAAGGTTGGACAGAAGATATTTTTGGGATATAGGATATATAATTGTTCATAGAAATATATATATTGTGATTAGTCTAAGATGCTAGCCTATGGACATAAACAAGTTCTTGCATCTTAAGTTCCTCCAATTTTAGAAAAATCCTATGCAATAAAAAATTGGCCCCTAACCATGTGATAGCCTAGAATAAGCTCTCTAGATTTAATAGCACAGTAGCATTAAAACACTCGAGAATGACTAGCTTAAGCCATAAACTCGTAAGTTTGAACTGTGTAACTTAGATAATTAGACCCTTAGGCTAATAGATTAAGTTTGCGTACAAAATTCAATTAACCTATTGCTAGTTGTAGATTAGCTAATAACAATTACATATTAAAGCTAAATCCTAACAATTAAATTAGAAAGTAGACCTAGGATGGCCAATCCTATGAATAAATCCCTAATTCTTATCATTAAGCAGGTATTCTAATTCAACCTTGATGTAATACATAATACCCAATTGATTTCAAGTCCATTCTCACAATTATAAGCCATAGTCCCTTTAATATCTTCCAACCCACAACAAAAATAAGCTAACATAACAAAATTAAGAAAAATATAAAATCTATAAATAAATAAAAATACTAAAAGAAAAAACAAAGTTTTTGGAAATTAAAGGAAAGGCTACTAAAAATTTAAACAAAGCATTATATAAACACAAAGAATTAATGGAAAGCTTAAACAGATTATAAAAAAGATATTTAAATGTTATATAAAATCTAAAACACTTAACTAAAGAGATTAAATCTAAACTTAAGTGAAATCTAACTTAAACCCTAAATAACAAGAAGAAAAACTAAGAAACCCTAATAAAAACAATGGAGGTTGCTAAAAACTGATGAAGACTCATTGTTCTGCCCTCTTTTTATCTTTATATGCCTCTTTAAGGTTTAGGAAGGTTTGGATAAGGAATAGTCGGTTTGCCCTTCTTTTTTTCTTTTCCCACTCCTTTAACAATGGTCAACTTCCTTTAATGACAGCTTATTTTAACCACCGTTGAAGGAGTTAAAAGGATGTAAGAAACTTCATTCAACGATGATTCTTGCATTCATGTCTTTCAATGGTGATTCTTGCATTCATCAATGGCACCATTTGTTAGTAGATTAACCGCCATTGATGGCTCAAAATGATAACTCCTTGCTCATTTTGCTACAATTCTTCTCCAAAATTTTTCCTTTTAACTTGTATTTAGGTTCCATGATAAAATCAACATGTAAATTCAATATGAACATGATATAAACATTTAAACACAAAAATAAGGTTGAAATGACATTAAAATGTATTTGAAAACTTACCATATTTCAATCATATGAAATATCCCTATACTTGAACTATTCCTTGTCCTCAAGCAATGACTTAAACACTTCACTCATGCAATTCCAACCAAGAGTTAATAGATGATTAAGAACAATATAAATCAATCAATTCTTTAATCTAATTCACAAATTTTTACTATATCATGAAAAAAAAAGAAATTAATCATAGGCAAAGCACACGGTTGGTAAAAAATTAATCCAATATGTATAATGTCCAACATTCAAGCCAATTCAGATAGTTTATCACAAAAACTAATTAAGGATGCCCAAAATAATTAAAAACAATTGAAATACAACACAATTTAAGATTTAAGAAATGTTTTTTTGAGAGGTCATATAAATTTTTTACACAATGGTGAACACTTATCACGAACACCCACAGTTACTAAGTTAGATCACAATCTCAAATGGCTAATAGAACCACTCATAACTTCTAACCTTACATTGGGTTGAAACTAGAAAAGTGAGAATTGCTCTCAACACACACAACAAAAAAAAAAAAACAACAACAACAACAAAAAGATGCTTTCAACACCAAAACAATAAGGACACTCTTCCTTTGTTTTTTTCCTTATTTTTCTTCTTTTATGTTTTTTCTTTTTTTCTTTATTTATTTTAATATTTGCTTTTCTTTAATTTTTGGAAACACTTTATTTTAAACAACCCATTTCACGTTCATATAAAAAACTATAGAAAATGAACTTAAACATTAAATATTATACAAATGTTTCACTAAATACATGCAAAGCATCAAAAAGAAAAGGAAAAACAAAAAGTTAGCATCATTTCAAGAGTTAACCAAAGTTCATCAAATTAAAATCATCAATTTCCTTCAAGTACCATAATAAAATATTAATGGAAAACCATAATAATTTCAAGATAACACATTCAAATTATCACCATCAAACTCACAATAATTTAAGTGTGTAAACATTTTCAAAAATATTAAATTCCCCCTGATAAGTGTGCTTATGGGTTATGTTTCTAGGTTGTTTTTAGCTGTTCTAAGTGTTTCTTTGTGTTTTTTATCTTTAGTTTATTTTATCTTTTGCATCCTTTGCACCTTTTCATGATCTTTGAATTATTTAGTTGTTTCTTTATATTATCTAGTGTTTGAGGGCATATGTAGAGCCTTTTTAAAGGATGGATTGATGCACTTTTGTGTGTGGTTTTGTACGTAGCAAAATCCCAAAGTTAATGTGTTTTTAGTTATGTTAGAGATGCATTATACAGACTTTTAGAGCTCATATGGCCATGAAATTTTTAAAGGAGAAATATTAACATGTGAAGAGGTTACAGTTTAAATTTCAAGTAAATCAAAGGTCTAGAGAAGAAGGTATGACCAAAAGATTGAAGGGAACAGAAAGTTGTCAAATAGCAGTGCATAATCGTGCAGGTGCACACTTGTGCATCACACTTGAAAAAAAAGTTTTTTTAACCATCATGCAGAAGCGCGATGGTGACAGGAGGAAAACACCTAGAGCAACCTAAACACGAGATTTTAAATTGGTAGACCTCCCTTTTAATATATTTAGGGTCTCTAAACCTTTGGAGCCTCCAACAATCATGAGAGGACTTCTAAAAGAGGCAAAGTGAAGGTTTTTTGGGGGCTCTAAAGGAAGAAATCAAGACATCATTCTAGGAAATCAAGAATACACTTCAACATCAAGTTTTTCCAGCTTCCTTAGAGTAGAAAGAAGGACTTCAAAGCTTTATCTAGTTTTTATTCACTTCTCTTTATTACTTTTTAGCTTGAGAAAAATGAATTCTTTTTTATTATTTGTGATTATGATTGACTAAATACTTTATAGGAATTATTTTTGAACTCTTTTGTGAAACTCTTGATTTTTGATTCAATGAATGAAACTTGCAATAGATTGAGCATGTAAGCTTAGGCATTCGTGTTGAGTAGTGCAATCAGAGTTGGCTCCCAATAAACCTATACATATTCAGGTTTTGCAAGAAGTTTAAGAAAGATCTTGGCTATTTGTTTAAATTACCCAATTGATTGCTTAACATCTAGTTGAATGATTAGGAAAGGTTATGTAAGTCGAGAGGCAGCATAATTGATTATATCTTAATTCAACTAAGGACAATTAATCGCTCCTTGAGAGAGGGTAATTAAGCATTAGAAAATTTTGGGTCGAGAAGAATTGAATCAATAAAATAAGAGGGAAGCAAAAGAGGGATAGAGTGGCTCCTAATATAAAAACTTAACTATCAAATTATTGCAATTTGTCGAATTGACTGTTCTTTGTTTGATTAATTAATTTTAGTTTATTTTCTACCTTTTAGCATTTAAATTTATTTCCTTGAACTGATTGGTGACTAACCACAATCCTCGTGGGATCGATACTGTTATATGACAATTGTACAACTTATATATTTACGATATACCATAAAGCTAGTGATCATTTATTTACACATAGAAATTGTCCTATAAAGATTTTGGTGCCGTCGCTGGGAATTGTTTGTTTAGCATCTTATTTAGTTTCGGTGAGTTTGATTTAAGAATTTTGATACTTTTACTTGTGTATCTATAGGTGCATGAGCACAAGGAGCACCAGAAGGTCTACCGAATTAAGTGACGAAGACTTATCAGATATAATAAAGCAAGAAAGAGAGTTAGAGAATAGCAAAGCACTAAGAAACTATACAAAGTAATATGGAAAAAGAAGGAGAACAAGGGGGTGCTAAAAGGATATTGATGGATTTCATGAGGCCAAGATTTAGTCTAAAAGGAGTTGAAAGCTCTAATGTACAAGCAAATAACTTTGAGATCAAGCTGGCATTCCTTAACATACTTCAGAACAATGTACAGTTTTATAGGTTGGCTAATTCAGCTCTGAACACTCATCTTGATAATTTTCTGGAGATATCTGATACATTTCAGTCCAATGGGATGTCAGATGATGTTTTGAGATTAAGGTTGTTTTCCTTCACCCTAAAGGATCGAGCTAAAGCATGGTATAATTCTCTCAGCTTAGGTCAGATCACAACTTGGGAAAAGCTAGCACAAGTTTTTCTTTCTAAGTGCTTGCCTTTAACCAAAACTACAAGGATTATAAAGGAGATCGCAAACTTTTAATAAAGCGATGGAGAGTCATTATATGAGGATTGTGAGCGATTTAAGGAGTTACAATGAAGTTGTCCACACCACAATCTTCCAAGGGAGTTCCTTTTACAAATTTCTACAATGGGGTTAATTAGAGTACTAGAGGAACTATAGATGCAGCTACAGGAGGGTCTTTGATGATGAGAACAAAAGATGAAGCTCATGATCTCTTGGAAGAGTTAATGAGTAACGGTTGCATATGGTCTAATGAAAGGAGTAGACAAGGTTTCAAAGAGCAAAAATGTATTATTCTACTAACTTAGTGACTGCTTTACAGGCACAGATTTCAGCCCTCACCAAGCAATTGAGAAATATGCAAGGAACCTCTTCATCTTAAACAAAGGCCATGCAATTTTAACATGAGCTTTGTGGGTAAGACAACCATGACACAATAGAATGCTTCTTCTTGGGAGCTAGTGGCACTGAGCAGGTAAATTTTATGGGCCAAACGCAACGAGGTAACAATCCGTACTCTAGTACTTATAATCTGGGGTGGAAAAACAACCCAAACTTTTCTTATAGTACTAATAATACAGGTGGCCAAGAAAGATCGGAAGAACCTCCTAGATTTCAACAAGACTTACTTAGTTATTTGAAGAACAAGATGTATAAGCTAATGAATGTCTTGATCTCCAAACTAGCAAGTCAATAAGAGAACTAGAGGTGGCTGTTTTCAATCCAAGAAAGCTGAAAAAGGATGGAGGCAAAGTTTGCAAAGATTGTGAAGAACCATGGATCTTCCATCCATAACCTGAAGGTTCAGTTAGGGCAACTTCCTAATACTATTTCATCTAGTAATGAAATTATCTTACCAAGCAACACTGAGGCTAATCCAAGGGAATAACTTAAGGCTATTACACTTAGGAGTGGCAAGTACTTAGAGGAGTCAAGTATGCAAAAGGATAGCCAAGTAAAGGAGAAAGTCAAGGAGATAGATGAAGAAAAGGTAGAAGAGAAGGAAGAAGAAAAGTCATATGTGCCACCACCAGCTTACAAGCCTAAAATTCCATATTCACAAAGGATGAGACAACACTAAGTAGATACTCAATTTTCCAAATTCCTGGAGAAGTTGAAGAAGCTTAAAATTAATTTGTCCTTGGTAGAGGCATTGGAGTGTATGCCCAAGTATGTAAAATTTTTGAAGGACATAATGATACACAAACACACTTAGGAGGACAACTAAATGGTAACCTTGACAGAGAATTGTAGTTAAATCATCTCAAGTGCAATTTCGTCTAAACTACAAGACCCAGGGAGTTTTACAATCCCATGTGTTGGTGATTTTGAATTTTTAAAATGTTTATATGATTTAGGTGTAAGTATTAACATGATGTCTTTGTCTATTTTCAATAAATTTGGGTTAAAAGATGTCAAGACAATATATATGCAAATCCATCTTGTAGATCAATTCATCAAGAGGCCATATGGGGTAGTAGAAGATGTTTTGGTAAAAGAGGACAAATTTATAACACTTATTAATTTTGTTGTGTTAGATAATGAATTAGATAGGAATTATCCATTGATTTCTCGTTGGCCCTTTACGAACACTAGTAGGGAATTAGTTGATGCGCGTAAAGGAAAATTGGTTTTGAGGATTGATGATGAGAAGATTAAATTTAATGTGACCAAAACATTAAAGAAGCTAATGGATTGTAATGATTGTATGAAGATTGACATTATGGATGATTGTGTGAAAGAGGTTAAATAGGAGGTTGAGGAAGTGTTTGAAGTGCATAGCGATGAGATGGTGGAGCATGAAGAGGTGTGTGGAGTTACTGAACAAGAAACACTAGAGAGAATGGATAGCCCATACCCCCTCCATAGTGAAGCCACTTACACTAAAACTAAAACCTGTATCGTCCCACCTTAAATATACCTTTCTCGGTAAGGACCAAATCCTACCTATTATCATATCCAACTAATTGGATTTTTAGCAAGAGGGAAGAGTGGTATAGATTATTAAGAAGAGGATGAAAGCCATAGGATGGAAAATTTTTATAATAGTGGAATTATCCCCAATGTGGTGATGCATAGGATTAACATTCAAGAAGGATGCAAGACTATTAGGGAGAGGCAAAGAAGGTTAAATCTAAAATTGAAAGAAGTTGTGGGGAAAGAAGTGGTTGTTTGCTTGATTAATTGTAAAAACAAAACTACGAGTTTTACTCTCAAAACTACAAGTATACAGGTCATACTTGTAGTAAAGAATGGATATCGATCCCACGAGAATTGAATCTAGACACCCTATTAATTTGGCTTACCCTTTGTTCAAGAAATTTATTTAAACAAATAAAATAAAAGAAATAAACAATACGCAAATAAATAGAAAGAAAAAGTGAGCAACACAACCAATCACCAACACTATAAATAAATATGCGGAGAAAAACAAGATTTAAGAAAAGGACTTCTTGTTATCCCTATTTGTTTCCCTTTGGTTTAATTGATCTAATTTATATTTGGCCCAAGATTTCCTAATATTTTAGGTACCCTCTTTTAAGATGCAACTAAATATCACTAGGTAAATAAGCTAGAATTAACTTAGGGATCTCTCGACATGCAAAGCCTTTCCTAAACATTCAACTAGATATAAAGCTACCCTATAGGCAGTAGATTAATTTATCGAAATCTCTTCCTAATAAATCAATACCTTATTGTCTATAGGTCTATTAAATGCAAAATCTTGTTATACATCTAAAACAAATTACCTAACTCACTCTCTCGATTTGTTGTAGGGTTTACGCTAAACAACAACAATATTTATAAAATTAAATTAATAACCAAAGGTTTTCAAATAATTCAAACAAAAAATTCTAGAAATATTTTAGCCACACATAATAATAATAATAAGTTCAATCAAGTCAATATTCTTGAAAATGTAAGTCATAATAAAATAAAATAAAAATAAATTTGAAAATAAAATAAAGAACTTGATGAACTCTTGAAATTTTAGAGCTTGTGTAGTGGCTTGGAGCTGTCTTTTTTTCCTGTTCGAATGTTCGCTTACATGTAGCTTGATTTGCATCTCACTTCTTTTGGTTGTAGGCTGCCTCCCTCTACTGTCCTAATACTTGCTTACGTCTAAGTTGTTCTTAGTGTGTCCGGCTGTTGAATTTTTTTTTTCTGCTTTCTTAAATTGTTGTTCGAATCTATGCGTCTAGGGCTGTTGCTTATTTTGTGTCCTAATCTTCCAGTTGCTAGATTTTACTTTGGTTAGGAAGTGGAGCCCTAGTACGTGAGGCCCATGCGACAGTCTCTTATACGGGTCCAGGCTATGCTTCTTGCAGGTCCAGTGAAGACAAGCATAGGTCCCAGTAGGCTTATCTCCATGCGCGTCTCCACTTGTTCCATTGATGCTTTAGTCTAGCTCTTTGTAGCTGGGTTACGAACATTTAGTAGATGACGCTCTCTTACTAGCAACATGTAATTTGGACTTGGTCAAAAGTTGTTGCAATTTGTTAAAAGTGTGACTTGGTAAAAGCTTGGTGAGAGCTTTGACTTGGAAGGACTTAGATTACTCTCTCCGAAAAATTTTCTGCAGCACCGAAGGAGTTCTCACCAGTAACAACACCACAACCATTAATTCCATGCAAAACTAATGCCTCGATATGCGTGAAAGTCCTAATTTGCCAAGCTTTATTCCTTATTTGACTTGCTCTCTCTTGAATACTCTTTATGAAGACTTGATTTTTGCCCTTCAAACTCTTTTAGGGCTTACTATTCATAGCCTTTAGAAATGTTTGACCAGCTTTGACTAGGAGCTTGACCATTTGACCATGATATGACCCAGTTTTAACCAAATGTTGACCTACTTTGACAAGACTTTGACTTTTTGACCAACCATATTTACTTCTCAAAAATTCATAATGCAGGGACTTGGGATTGCATGCCTTGATTTACGTGATTTTCCTAGCTATATAAGCTTCATTCCTTAGTTATTTAATCCTTCAATCTTCACTCTTCATTCTTCATTCTTCATTCTTCATTGTTCAACGCTTTTTTTCTTCTTTTTTTTCACTTCCTTCCAATTTCAATTTTCAAATTTAATAAGCCCTACACAATAAATAAATATACCAATAAGATTTAATTCTAACCCAAAATTAATAATTAAATAATAAAACACAAAACATAAATAATAACACTTAAATAATCAAAACTTACTCCAAATTAATACATAACACAAACAAAACAATAATTACTATTATACTAAACAAAAGTGCACAAAACAAGTCTTAAAACACAATAATATCAACCTATTATGTAAGAAACACATGCTAAACACTTAGAAAAACACATACTAAAACACAATTATCAACTTCCCCATACTTAAACCTTTGCTTTTCCTCAAGCAAATCAAATGCAGCCAATCAATTCCATTACTTCATTGTCATAAAAATCAAAGCATGCAATCCCACAAAATTTAACCAACTTAAGTGTCAAGCTAATACATATATCATGACTATTTTTCATTAGTGTGCATAAGTAAACTCAACTTATGAAACCATTGCTCAAAGATAAGTCTAAATTCAAAATGAATCTTCCTCATGATTTCATTCATTTCCCTGAGGTGTTTCATGGTTTATGTTACACTTAAACTTCCTATGGGAAACTACACTATCATAGGCTTGCTAATACATTAATTCTTATCCACAATGATTACATGCTAAAAATAAATCGTAAGGACTTTGTTTTAGGTTGTAATAGGGTTAAGGTTAAGGTAGGTCAAAAGGGTTAAAGGGTTCATCACAAACATTCATAAAGTATCAAGTGCACAAAAGGGATAACAAAGATAAACTTATGAGATATACAAATGAATAATACTACTACTCCATACTTATTGATGCTACTAAATATTATTCCTTTTTCTTTTCTTTCTTTTTTTCTTTTCTTCTTCTTTTTTTCTCTTTTTTCGACAATAATAATAACAAAATAATAAACAAAATAGTAGCTAAATGAAATGCTTTCAAAGAGTAGAAATATCACTAAACTCATCTAAAAAAATGTAGCTCAAAATCCCAACAAATGCATCACTTAATACTCTACTAAGCATGAAAATTATTAGCCTAATGGGGTTTTGAGTTTTAAAATTGGATGTTTTAAAGAAACAAATGGGTTAAGACATAATGGGGGTAGCAAGGGATAATAAAAGGTAAGTCATTTAAGCCGAGAGTTAACATAAAAAGGGCCTTAATCATCTCTATTAAGCATGCATCCAGTAGACTCAAACCGATTCAAAGCAAGTTTTGAAGCCAATAACCTAAGGAAGCACTACACATACAAAGAAATGAAATGACTATAGATAGAGTTATTTAGGCTCAATCCTCACATTGGCTCAAATGAAAATTCATTATGCATCTCTACACTACTTCATTATTTAAGTATCAAGTTCTGAGTAAGCTTATGCAACTAACTACTTTTCATCATTCAACATTGTTCACTCTCTGCTAAAATAGCCTAATCTGAGTTCAAGCATGTATTCAATCTCATTCTAACTACCATGATAGAATTTCATAGCAACATAAACCAGAATGATTCAAGTGTGGATCCATTGCTTACACAAAATAAGATCCTAATATGCCTAAAACATGCATCCTATGTAATAAAATGCAAACAATGCGATCACAAATGCAGCACAACCTAAATGACATGCAAAAACTACCTCCACACACTTAAATAACACATTGTCCTCAATGTGGAAAGTAGATCATCAAAACTCAACAAGCGAACAATAAAAACAAAACACAAAGAGATTAAGGGTTAGAATGGCTTATGGTGGTATCCGTCATTCCAAGGTGTAGGAAATCTTCTTCCACTCTTCCTTTGATCCTCCAATAAGCTATAATGCGTAACAAACCTTCAAGCTTCACTAACTTACCTAAACATTAAGAGATAAAAAGGAAAAACAAACAAAGGTCAAACAAACTCAAAAGCAAACTAAATACAATCAAATCAAAGCAAAACTATACTAAACATAAAAACAAACAAATAACAAACAAACATGCTAACTTAAGTTCATTAGTTTGACCCTTGGCATATTAACACTATCCATTGTCAAATGGATGTTTGAGTCTAACAAGAAGCATGTTCAAACTCCGTAAAGAGCTTGGAGCAACCTCTTTTGATGTAAGCTCCCAATCAGCATGATGCTCCAAAGCTTCAGTAGAGTGGAATCGAACTACTTCATCATTGAACTTCAATGTCCATTATCCTTTTTGGACATCGCCCTTCTACCAAGATGGTCTCCATAGTGGTGTAGGCAATAAATATGGAGGCTTGTCATCCTTTTTAACACCTTCAACCTTTTGTTGGCTTGGCCACAACTCATTCTCCCTTTTAGCACTAGGTAGTTCTTCCTCTTCTTTTTCCTTCTCTTCCACTTTGTGTTGTCTTTCCTCCTTTGAGCATTCAGCCTTCTCCATTGGATCCTTTTCTTCCTTTCTGGCTATAATTGTGATGGCTCGTAACTACTTCATTGGAATTTCTCCAAGATGTCTTGGTAGGCTACTTGCAAGTCTAGAAAAGAAAGTATTAGCAAGGTGACCTACTTGTACCTCCAATTTATAGATGGATGAAGCATTGTTTTGGGTAATTTGATCAAACTTGTCCTCCATTCTCTTCTGATTCTCCTCTATTTACTTCTCATTCTCCTCCATCCGCTTCTAATTCTCCTCAATCCTTACAAACTGAGAGTCCAACACATCTATCATCTTATCCATCTTACTCTCCATCCTATTTGACTAAGCATCAAAGTGAGCTTTTTGAAAATCGGGAGAAGCTTGTGCATATACTTGACCACCTACATTGTTAGTATTCCATGTAAAATATGGGTGGTTTCGCTACCCCGAATAATAATCATTGGAATAAGGGTTACTACCTCTTGGTTGCTCAAATCCCCGTGACTCCATCATTAAGCAATCAATTGTGTCATGGTTGTCTTACCCATATAATTCATAATGAAACTGCACAGGTCTAATAAAAGAGGAAGATGTACCTTATAAGTTACTTAATTACTCACTAAGGGCTGAAATTTGTACTTGAAAAGCAATCACTGTGTCAAATAGAATGATCGTCTCTTGTTCCTCGAATCCTTCTATTACTAAGCTCGTTAGACCATCTTGTGCTCCTTGGGTTTTTACACCTAAAAACACTCAAGGAAAAGTATCAAAAATTCCTAAATCAAAGTCAACCAAACTAAACAAGATGCTAAAACAAACAATCCCCGGCAACGGCACCAACAACTTGTTCGCTTGATTAATTTTAAAACTAAAACTACGAGTTTGACCCTTAAAATCGCAATTATACGGTCATACTTGTAGTAAAGAACGGATATCGATCCCATGAGGATTAAATCTAGACACCCTATCAATTTGGCTTCACTTTGTTCAAGAAATCGATTTAAATAAGTAAAATAAAAAGAAATAAATAAGACACAAACAAATAGGATGCAAAAAGGAGCAACACAACTAATCGCCAACATTACAAATGAATATTTGGAGAAAAACAAGATTTAAGAATAGGACTTTTTATTATCCCTATTTGTTTTCCTTTGGTTTAATTGATCTAATTTATATTTGGCCCAAGACTTCCTAATATTTTAGGTAT
>JAOXYD010259248.1:0-15890 GCA_028565735.1 Pinacopodium congolense
ATACAATTGAAAGGTCAAATTGAGTCTCAAGATCTAGATGGATCTTATGCTTAATGAAGAAGTCATTTGTTCGATGCAATTGATACCAATCAAAGTTTTCCTAATTGGTAAACTATGTGGATCATCATCCATTCTCTTTCTCGATGACACCATTTGATTAGAAGATACTGAAATAAGTTAGAAAATTCAAATAAAATAGAAAATTCTTTCAAAAACTTTTTAAAAAAATTTCCCAATTTTTTAAAGTTTTAAAAAATTTGATCATGGAATTAGGAAAAAAAATGGTATCAATAGAAACATAATGAAAATCCTAATATAATAATACCAAAATCTAATCAAAAGGATGTCTATATTAAGAGAAAATTGAAAAATCATACCTTAAAGGGTGAATAGGGATCCGAATAGGTTAGAGCAAAATTTGAAAAATTCGTTGCGTTTTAGAACTATTTGATGCTAGATTCTTGTAGACGATTGAAAATGTGAAAAATAGACATCAAGAACACTTAGTTTGGCTAAGAAATGAGAAAGATATGAGGAACTGAATGTAAGACGTGATTTCAATAATTTTCAGAAGAGGAGAAGTTTGAAGATGATGAACAATGAAACACTATCATATTTATAGTAGAATTTCCCTTCAACTATGCCATTGAAGGATGAGCAACCCACAGTTGGTGCTCCAAAATTGAATGATTAATGGTGGGTTAACCTACTCCTTAAAAAGTTCAAATTTAGTCTAATTTCACCTCAAAATCCTTCCAAACCCAAGTCCCAACAACGTGGATTAGATTATTCATCAATTAGCTTCAAAATAAAACCTAAAAACACTCCTAAATCGAAATCAAACACACTAAACCAAGGATAAACAAAGGAATTCATACTTAACTTAATTCAAACACTCTAGAAAGGTTTTTACATGGGTCTACCCGCTACTTAAAAGGTTTAAAATTAATTAAATTTCACCTTAAAATCCTTCCAAACTCAACTCCTAAAAACATGGATTGGATTAATCATCAATTAACATCAAAATTAAACTTCAAAATACTTTTAAATCTAAATAAAACACAACAAACTCAGGATAAACTAAGGAAAACATACTTAACTTAATTCAAACACTTTAAAAATGGTTTCCATTGATTTTCCCATTCCTTAAAAGGTCAAAATTTAATCTAATTTATGTCAAAATCCTTATAGACTTAAGTCCCAATAACATGGATTAGATTATTCATCAATTTGTGTTAGAATCAAACCTAAAAACACTCCTAAATCAAAATCAAACACAAAAAACTATGGATAAACTGAGGAAAACATACTTAATTTAATTCAAACTGTCTAAAAAGGGTTTCCATAAAGTAAATTAAGTTCCTAGCACACAAAGTAAAAAAAATCACACATAATTACCTACCTAACAAGGACAATTCCTAGTTTAATTATGATTAAATAGTGAAGGAGTCTTAAAAGACTGCTCAACTGAACCTGGCAGATAAAGTTTCACTTTGTTGCCATTAAATTTGAAATTTGAGTGACTATTAGTAACTTCAATCACTCCAAATGGATAGACCTTGATCACTCTGGGGTGGTTAGTGTATCTTGACCTCAATTCTTTTGTAAAAGCCTTCCACCTTAAGATGTACACCATGACCTTATCACCAACCTTGAATTCTCTCTGAATGATATGCTTATCATGCCACTTCTTAACTTGTTCCTTATATAACTCATAATTATCATAAGCGAAACTCATCCAACTCATTTAATTTCAAAAGTCTTTCTTCTTTAACCTTTTTCAGAGAAAATGAATGCCTAATAGGCACGATGTTCCATTTCAACTTGCAAATGAGAAGACTTACCATACACCAACTTGTATGGAGACATTCCAATAGGTGTTTTATATGCAGTTCGATATGTGCACAATACACTATCAAACTTCATTGAGCAATCTTTTCTCAAAGAGCTAATAGTCTTTTCCAAGATTCACTTGATTTCTCTATTAGATATTTCAAGTTGACTGCTAGTCTGAGGATGGTAAGGTGTAGCAACCTTATAGATAACACCATACTTTGAAAGGAGGAAATCAAATTTTTTATTGCAAAAATATATACCTCCATCACTGATAATGGCTCTTGGTTCCCAAATCTAGTGAAAATTTTCTTCTTCAGAAAGCAAACTACACCTTTTACAATATTCATTGCAAGAGCAACTGCTTCAAAACATTTACTCGCATGATCGACAACTACTAAGATGTATTGGTTCAAATATGATGATGGAAATAGTCCTATTAAATCAATACACCATACATTAAAGAATTCAAATCCAAAAATATTGTTTTGTGTCACCTCATGTCTCCTAGAAATGTTACCAACCCTTTGGAAATTATCGTAAGACTTCACATAATGAAATGCATCCTTAAAAAATGTTGGCCAATAGAAACTAGAATCCAATTCCTTATGTTCAATTCTATTAGGGTCAAAGTGCCCTCCCGTATCCTTTTAATGACAAAGACTTAGAATTGAATGCATTTTTTAACATGAATAAATATTTAAATTATTCCACCTGCGCATATCTTGTAAAAAAAAGGGTCATACCAAAGATATCGCTTCCCCTCGGAAAAGAACTTTTTCTTTTGTTGGTATGAGAAATTAGGAGGTATCACATTACCAATCAAGTAATTCACTATATCCACATACCAAGGTAAGGTAAGCATGGCCAGTAAATGCTTACCTCCTTCATATCTTGGTTTTCTCCTTTGTCCATTACGATCTCATCCAAGTGAGATAAGTGATCCGCCACAAAATTTACTTTAAGGTTCCTATAGTTGATTTTGATGTCAAACACCTATAAAAGAAGAACTCATCGAATTAATCATGGCATAACATCCAGCTTATTCAACAGGTAATTCAATGTAAAGCGATCTGTATAGACTATCACCTCTGGAAAAATGAAATAGGATCAAAACTTGTCAATTATAAACACCATAAGTAAAATCTCCTTCCCAATAGTGGTGTAATATTTTTTAGCATCATTTAATATGCGACTTGCATAATAAATTAGATAGAAAATCTTTCCATGCCTTTGGCCAAGTGTTGAACCAACTGCAATGTCACTCGTTTCACACATAAACTCAATAGGAACAGACTAATCACGTGATACCAAAATGGGTGCACTAGTGAGCTTTTCCTTTAATATTTGAAATGAAGGCATACACTTATCATCAAAGTTAAACATTGCGTCATTGATTAAAAGTTTGATAAGTGCCTTTGCAATCTTGAAAACATCATTGATGAAAGGCCTATAAAATCTAACACGTCCAAGAAAACTCCTTATTACGCTAACTAAATTTAGTGGTGTAATTTGAGCAATTATTTCTACTTTTGCTTGATCTACTTCAATTCCCTTACTTGAAATTTTATGACCCAACACTATGCACTCTTATACCATAAAATGACATTTTTATCAATTCTAGACTAAATTGGTTTCTTCACATCTTCTTAACACTTTCTCCAAATTCTCCAAACATGCATCAAACAATGTATCAAATACAGAAAAAAGATCCATGAAGACTTTAATGCAAGATTCAATCATTAATTTAGCAAGGAACAACTTTATTAATTCATCTCATTAATTTAGCAAGGAAAATTTCACGTGCTAACTTCTAAGATGGAAAAAATTTAGCAAGGAACAACTTTATTAATTCATCTCATGTAGTAATGGAACCAAGTTGAAATATTGACAAACAAGCTTTTACCTTGTCTCCAATAGACAAAGGAAAAATCCTAAGTTTAATTGAATCATCAGAGACCCTATTGATTTTGAAAAGATCACAAATGTCTTAAAAGTTTTGCAAATGATCATTGGGATCTTCTAAAGTTTAACCTCCAAATTGTGAGGACCTAACCATTGAGATTATACTGTATAGCATTTCAAAGTTATTAGCATTAACTCTGGGCCACACAATGATAGCCACAGGTCTGCCTTTATTCCCTAAAGCGAAGTCTATCATAGTTAGTTCTCTATTCTCTACAGTTTTTGATTCAGCGTCACTCAAGGTTCCTGCTTCTAAAGGATCAAATGTTGATGCACGAGCTTCTTTCTTTTTCTTCCTTAACATGGGCTTGAGTTCTGGATCGAAGTATACTAGCTCAAGATTTATACATACAAAACAAAATGCTAAACAAAAGCAAAGAAATAAACAATGCAAACAATATAATAGAAAAGCAACTAAAGCACACAAACTAAAATGAATTACAAATAAACGCAAAAAAATCCATAAAAGTTAGGAACATAATTTGTACAAGTCCTAGAGTAACTAACACTAATTTTCCTAATATTAAGCCCGCAGTCCCTAGTAGCGGCACTAAAAACTTATTGCTTAGGTTAGATGACTTTGAAAATTTTTACCTATTTTACTTTCAAAACCAACAAAATTTAGGAAAACAGTTAATTAATAGGTTAATTAGATCACAATTATCTAGGAAAATTTGAATAAATTGATTAAACCTTAAAATTTCTAAACTATTATAACTTGGCTTAAACACTTCAAAATTATCTTTTAACTACATTAAAAATTTTCTAAAAATTATAAAATGTGTAAATTAGCTAAGGATTAGTTTATTTATGATTAATTGAGCTTTAAAAAAAATTAAGAGCTGATTAAAATTCCTTAACAAAATCAAAACAAAGCTATTGTTAAGACTTTGCTTTATCTCCATGAAAATTAGTTTAAAGTTTTACTATGCTTTGAATCTAGTTATTGGGCTTTAATTTTAAGAAGGTGACTTCTATATCATTGAAATCAAAATTCTAACTCTTATAAAAAGTCAAAGTTTGGGCATTCATCGATTAATTTGTATTGCTTATTGGGTTTTCTAACAAATTAAGATGATTTCTCAAACTTAACTTATCTCAAGCTCTAATCTTATGTGTCTAACAAAAAAATTAGATCTTTTAACCATTCAATAACCAAAAATCATACCCTATAACATGTCTTTAAGCTCTTTTAAATCATACAAACACATATCCTTAGCAATAAAAATGATTTTGCCACACATTTTGATCAAAACATACAAGATATATACTTTAAGCAACATTCCTTGATAGATCTGAAAATATGAGCTATAAAATAAAGTTTAGAGTTTACAAAATATCCCTGAAATACTCCTAGATGTGTCTTAGTCAAATAACTTGATTTTGGACTCTAGTAGAGCTTTAATCAATCAAGATCTTGCAGAAAAATCAAGGGACATTAAAGGATGGAAGCATTAGAACACAACTTTGATTAATCTAAAAATATAAGCAAGTACATAAGTATTCTAAGTTAGAAACCCCCTGAATGTTATTCACAAACTCTGAAATATGTCTTAAATATAAGCTTGAATGCTCAAAAATTCATAAAAGAACACTGAATTTGAGCAAAACGTGTTTTAAGCCAATGAACTTTGCAAGAGAGAAGGAGGAGCTTCTCTATCAATGCTCTAGATCTAATTCTCTTTATTTGATCTAACTCGCCTTGTTTTTCTTTTGTTTTACAGGTTTTCTAGACTCTAACTTGACATTATAAGACAACAACATTAATGAATATCATGCCTAAGCCGAAATTGTGGAGATTTGGAGAGGATATTGTTGACCCAACTTACAACGACGGATTGTAGACCGTCGTTGATAATTTAATGTTGACTTCCTCACCTTGGGGTTGATCATCCTTAAATGACACCCTGCTCATCCTTAAACTTGGGGCCACAGACCCACGTTAATGGTCCATATTTGAATCAAAATTTGATTCTTTGTGCACAATTTCTTCAATTTTTATCAAAATCTTGCAAATTAAATAATTAAATACATAAATTAACTAATTAAACACATAATTATTAGCATAATTAATCAAATAATCAATAAAAATGCAATCAATCTAACCCCTAATATTCTTCATCAATAGAATATATGAGAAAAGATAAAGACTAGAGAAAGTAGAAATATCTAAAATTGGTGAGCGGTTGAGAAATTCATCTTGTTTCCATGCTCCAAGTTTCGTAATCTCTTCTTTAGCTTAAGTCTAAATTCCAGAACATCATAAAGCCTCTACTCGTATCCACGTCTATCTACTCTCTCCTTTGGACCCTAGGTTTTATTTTTTCCCTAAAACATGTCAAGAATCATTTGTCAAGTTGAGTGACAACATAAAGGCGAATATCATGTACGTGTAGAGGGAGAGCCACAAACATGGATCATGGAGGCCATGTTTGTGGCTTAATGAGGCCACGGACGTGACTTTATGAAGGCCATATGAATGCCTATCCTGATTAGGCCACGAACATGGCTATTTAGCTACTACCTTGATCTTTTTTCGACTCGATGCTCTACGTTGACTTTTAGATATAACTTCTTCTACAAACCCTTGATTGACCTAAAATTTGATATGTAAGCTCCTCACATGTTGTTCTCATAAGAAAAAAAATTTCATATCCATTTGAACCCAAAAATTATACTTAATTCATCATCCATCTAAACTATTGTGTTGAAATTATTTTCATTTGTCAACTGTAAATTCAAATATTGAATTACATCAACCCATTCTTTAAAGAAGCTTATATTTTGTGCTCAATTGCTAAATAAAACAACAAAACAATCTCACACCTAAAAGATGATGAAAAGGATGTAATGGTTCCTACTAACTAAATTAAACACACAAACCACACTTTAAAGACTTTGAAACAACCTAAAAGCATAATCTGAAGGCGCATTTATCATCTTACCAACAGTTAAATATTTACTTGTCCTCAAGTAAAATCAAACACAACCATTACATCAAATAAATTTATTTTGAAAGAGATCAAGTGCATTCAATGTTTCAAACTTAGGCCAACTCAAGTGCCAAGTTACTACAAATATCATGGTTAGCTTTCATCAGTTTATATAAATAAATTCAACTTATGATACCATCAATCAAAGGTAAGCATAAAATCAAGATAGATTTTCCTCATGGTATTCTCTTATTTTACTCAATTGTTTATATGTTGTTGTTTCACTCAAAACTCCCAATAGGAGACCACACTACCATAGGTTTGTAGGCACACCAAATCTTTTCTACACTGATTATATACTAAAAGTAATCTAAAGTGAATCCGTTTAGGGTTGTAACTTGGTTAGGGTTAAGGTGGGGCAAAAGGAGCTTGAGGGGTTCTTCATAAGCATTCATAAAGCACTAGGTGTATAAAGGGACAATAAAATTTATTTGTGAGAAATACATATAAATAACTAACTAATCAACACTTATTGGTTCTAATATGATTGATTCTCTTTTTTTCTCTTTTTCTTTTTTTAAATAATAGCAAGTAAACAAAAGTAGCAACTATATGCAATGTACTATATGAATAGAAGTACTAGATAGTGCTAAACTCATCTAAAAAAAATTGCAACCAAAAGTCCCAAACTAATGCTTACCTTACACTTTACTAAACTTGTGAGTAGGTAAGGCCAATGGGGGTTTTAGGTGTTAAAATGGGGATTTTTTCTTCAAGAAAAAAAAAAAGAGTTAAAGGCTTAAATGGGTTTACATAAGACAATGACATATGTGGGTCATTTAAGTTAAGGTTGAAGGAAAGAGGGTCGTAATCATTTCTATCCAACATGCATATAGTAGATTCAAGCCAATTTAGAGCAAGTTTTAATGGTAATAACCTATGGGAGTATCATACACAGAAAGAAATGAAATGAAATCAATTATGCTTGTACACATTACTTAATAACTTAAACATCAAAATTTTAATAAGTTAATGCAATCGTCTGTTTTAGTCAAGTGACCTTATTCGATTTCAAGCACCCACTTACTTTCATTCCAACCACTATTATAGAAATCGATAAACTACTATATCCTAACATGCATCGTATATAATATGCAAAATGGAAACACAAATACAAAACTATCTCTCAATGAAAACATAAACACAATGACCACCTCCACACACTTGAGGCACACTTTATCCTCAATGTGTGAAAAGGACATAGACAACAATAATACCAACAATGCAACTATGAACGAAATGCAAATAAATCACAAACTGAAACATAAAATAAACGGGTTAAAGGAAGCTTATGTAGATCTTAGTGGAGATGATGGTGATGTCGAAACGTTAGTATTTTGGAAATGGAACATTATATTGCATGGACATATTGGGCATTCCTTGAAAAGAGACGATCTCCTCAAGTTAGATATTTGCCTGCATGTCCAGCTTCTTCATATTTAGAGCCATTGTGGAAGAGCACACGGAGGAATAAGATTAAAACAAACTTGTCACTAAAAGGGTGGTGGTTAAACCCCTTTTAATTGGACTTAGTGGTCACATAAATGGCCATAAATGGACATATACTTGTTTGCTATTTTTAAATATTAAATATAAATTTTGTTTTATATTTTTAATACTGCCTAAAAAACCTTGTCTATGGCTTAAAGTGGCCACAGGTGTGGCCCGTGCCTCCCCGCATGTGCCTTCACCAATATGCCTCGGTCGTGATGCATTTGCCCTTGGATCTTTTTATACGTAAGGGCTAGGACTGTGGCATAAGCCACATCCATTTGGATTTTGTGTCCACCTTTCATTTATCACTTGAATTTTTTTTCCTTTTAAAATAGCAAAAACTTAATCACTATTCAAATTATGCACTAAGTCAATAGTAATAAACACAACAAAATAGAATTAGAAAAAATAAATTAAACACAACACGAATAACATAACAAAATCATCAAAATTAAAACAAACATGTTAATTTAAGGTCCTTATCTTGACCATCACTCAATTATTATTCAATATAATCAAAGGTAAGAAATCACCTCTTTTCTCTTAACGAAAAGTCTCCAAAATACAACTTGCCATGATGTCTAGAAACCTTTAACATCTTTCTCTTTGATACTTCCATCCCTAACTCCGCATATCTCTAAACTTGAACAATTTTAGATGTTTTTCTCAACCTAGTCTTGAATTTACAAGGGAAAAACTTTAGCTTTTCTCTAAACCTTTTTTTCTAAACTTTTTAACCATATTATATTGTTTCACAACCAAGTTGTTAGGAATACTAATGGGTAGTGGTTTCTCTTTACCTAGGAAATCATAACCCATGTTTGGAAATAAGGATTGTAATCTAAGCGTTGTTAGTTTCACAAAAGAGAATTGAGTAGGATATTTGACCTTGCTAAAGGTTATTACTTCAAATTCTAATCCAACTCCTCCTTCCGCATTTCTTCTTTATTATATTTACATTAAAACTCACTCTCATTCTTCACCTTTTGCTTCTTGACACAATCATGAACCACCGTAATTTTCAAACAAGCTCTTTCTTCTATTGGATTTCTCTGCATCCAATCCATGTTGAACCTCACTTACTCATCGCCAATACGAAGGACCAATTTTCCATCATGGACATTAATCAACTCCCTTCTAGTATTATTCAAAGGTATTCCAAATATCAATGAACAACTCTTATCTTCTTCATAGTCTAGCACCATAACGTCGACCGGAATAATGAACTTATCAATCTTTATAAAAACATCTCCCCCCCAACTTCATGTGGCTTTCGCATTGATTGATCCACCAATTGAATGAGCATTGATGTAAGCTTTACTTCACCTGGCCCTAATTTCTTGTAAATAGCTAAAGGCATTAAGTTGACACTTACGTCAAAATCAAATAAACGTTTAGAAAATTCAAAACTACCAATAGCACATGGTATAGTAAAACTCATTAAATCTTGTAGCTTGGATGGCATGTGGCTAAAGATGATTCAGTTGTAATTTTCCACGAAAGCCACAATTTGGTTATCCTCCTAGGTGCATTTATGAGTCAACATATCTTTTAAGACCATGGCATACTAGAGGAGGCACTCAATTACTTCCACCAAGGATAAGTAGACATCGAGCTTTTTAAGCTTCTCCAAGAACTTAGAAAAGTTGGACTCCGCCTGACGTTGCTCGATTCTTTATGGATAGGGGATCTTCGGCTTATTTAATAATGGTGGGATGTAAGGCTTCTCCTCCTTCTTCTCTTCTTCCTTCTCTTCCACTTTCTCTTGGGAGACTCATTTAAAATCCTAGGAGCTTAACTACATGTTAGCCTTGATTGAATTACTTGGCATTGTAATATCTTGCATAGTAATAATCATGTAAGCTTGAGGAAATGATATATAGAACAAAAAAAAAAGACCACTGTAAAAAATGAATTATTAGGTTTAGATGACCCCAGTTAGTATGACAACAGGCTCACCAATTGCATTATGGATGCAAGTGCAATCCCAAAAGGCTTATTTATACCCTTATTGTTAAAGGTTAATGAAGATATAATCAAAGGGACAACGTATGAAACAACCTCTCCTTCTCTCTTTGTCCACTTTAGAATTAAAGAATCAAGTTCTAGTTGCTTTCTTTTGAGAATAAAAATTGAACTTGAGAATCAATGGGTGTGATAGGTATGCATTTTATAGTATTTCTATATGTGTTATAATGTCATGTCATCCCTATTTTGTTATTTAAATGTTTAATTTGCGTTCCTTTTGTGTTTACATGTAGATTTGACCATTAGGCATAAACATAAGTTAAAAAGACAATGTTTTGAGCAGAATTGGATTACAATTGGAACTAGAAAAGGTATGCAACCAATTTTGGGACTTATAGAATCAAGTTATGAAGTTTCACACCAAATTTCAAGGTCATATAACAAGCCATGAAGAACAATAAACAAAAAGAACAAGGCAAGCTCAGTTGAACAATGGTTTTGGTATAGGTGACTTAGGTGATGCATTTGGTGAACCTTTGGTGCTTAGATTACTTTTCAATTTTGAAAAGTGTAAGACCAGCATGTGAGTAGCCTACGTACCAAAATTCATGGCAATTGGAGCTGTATAGAAGGAGTTAGAGCATAAAAGGTGAAAGGGGCAGAGGTTGTCAAATTCTGGGACAAAAACGAAAATTGTTAAATATATTCTTTTTTATGATTCTTAGGGACAATTTGAACAAAATTTCTCTCACAACCTCCCTAAAATCCTAGCAGCCTCCAAAACCTGTATAAGGGGTATAAAAACCATGAGAGAGGCAGCCCTTACATTTTTCTGGATTCTCCTTCTTGTTCCTACTCATTTTCTTTGTTTTCTTTAAGTGTTTGGTTGCAATTGGCTGCTAGTTTGATTTCTTTTCTTGAAGTTTCCTATTTTAGATAGTTTGATGCTCTAAATATTGTTCTTTGATGGTTAAATTTCTGTCATTTTTGGATTTATAATTTTTATGATGTTTAGAATGGTTTTTTAGTGAATTTAGAGCTTGAACATCTTGGATAATGTATGGGTTCATATATATATATAGCAATAGATGTGTGTTTTTGTAATTTTTAGCTTGTAATTTAGGTATTTGAGCTTGATTAATTGCTTTTATAGGTCTTCCCTGCCCAGGTGTTATTTTTATGAATTAATGGTTTATGCTTTGGATTTTTTGTTTATATTTAATGTTTTTGTATGGGTTTTGCTTTATAATTGAATATATGTATGTTTTTACGTTTTAATGTGTTTAATTCCGGTTTTAAATCTGTTTTAGGTATATTGAATTTTCTATATTAGGTTAATTTGCTTAGGTTTTGTGAATGTGGATGTGATTAGTTGCTAATTAGCTCGAATTTGTGTTAGATTAGATTTTGAATTATGTTTTTCCTTTAGTTCTTTTAATTTTTCAGCTTTTGGTTTGTTATTTTCTAGTGTTTTATTTATTTATTTAGCCTTTATTTTATTTATTTTATTATGTTATTAGTTTGTTTAATTATTGTTTTAATGCTTAACTAGTTTAGTCTTAGGTTGGATGTTAATGATAGAATTTTGGATGAATAATTGTGAGAATTGACTAGGAATTGAATGTTTGTGATTTAGGTAAGGATTAAATTGGGATTATGCATAAATATCATGAATTAGGGAATAATGCTTAGGATTAGCTACCCTAGGTGTAATTACTAGTTCAATTGTTAGGATTCAGCCATGTGATACATAAATTTCCTTGGCAATTTCCAAAAGTGGCAAAAGGCTAGTGGGACTTATTAGGATACTTAACATACTAGTCTATGATTCCAATTCTCTAAGTTACATAGTCCGATCTTGTGTGACTATGGCTTAGGTTAGCTATTCCCTAGTGTGTTAAGCTGTTGTGTCGTTAAATGTATAGAGCTTATTTTAGGTTACCTCGTGGTTAGGGGTAGGTTTTCTATCATATAGGACCTATCTAAAGTTGGAAGAACTGAGGGTTTGAGAGCTTGTTTGAACCTATAAGCTAGTATCTTACACCAATCATAACTTATCTATTTTGAGGATGAATTATAAGTCTAGAATTCATTATTTATCTTACACCTGGCTTTTCTTATTTGTTATTTGTTCGTTATTTGTTTGAGTTAGTTTCATTAATTATCTTTAGTATTTAGCTTTAATGTCGTTCAATTCTAGGGGTTTTTTTTTTCTTTCCTTTTTATGCAACATTAGAAATAGCTTTAGCATACCCTAGATCCTTGTAGGATCAACCCTGAATTGCCCTAGCTACTTAGTAAGGTTAGTTAGGTATTTTATTATTTGGTAGCTGATGATGAGAGCTCACCAGGGTGCATCCCAAGGAACAATCCCTAGGAACTATATCCCCTTTTCTTATGGCTTAACGATAGTAAATGACTTCTTAGTGCATTAGGTTAACAAAGAAGGAAAACTTTTTTCATTATTACATCATTTTCATTTGGATGATTATGATATGTTGATCAAGAGTTGAATTTTATGTGCGATATTGATCTAAGTATTTAAGAAATAGTCTTAACATTGAAATTATTAGTTGACAATGAAATGGAGATGATGCACTATGTTAGGAGGTGTGACCAAATAAATGAGTACAGAAGGTGTTTTATCACACGACTTAATCTTCACTTAATTGTTGGTTAAATATCGATGAGTGGATATCTATCTAGTAGCCCCTTGATTTTAGTTTGTGTTATGACAAAATGAGCGATATAAAAGCTTAAGTTGAATGTGATTGTAGAAATTGTATCTTAGATACTTATTTAGTTTTAATAAAGTATACGTGTCTATTAATCAAGCATGTTTTTTTTTAGTATGGATCATCTTTGGTTGGTTTGGATTGAGTATTTAGTAAGGTAACATGTTGGTTTAATGAAGTTACTTATCAGTGTATAACTTATTGTCAGCATCATAAGATTTGTTATTTCAAAAGAGCATTGAATTTTTAGCTTTGAGGATCAAGCACATATAGGAGGAGGACATTAAACACTAACTACGTTAAGGTGTTAAATGAAGAATTTAAACTACTTAAGGGTTGTTAACTGCAATGAATGTTCCCTTGTATAGTTCTTAAGATAATGATTACTATTTTACAAGACTTTTGACATTAAAAGTATGAATAACTTTAAGGTTTCATTGTTATTGATATTATGTTTTTGTTTTTCGATTATCAAGAGTCTTTCATGTAGTAATATTTATTATCAACTACTAAAAATATTGATTTGGATTTGTTACCACGAGGGGGTTAAACTCATGGTGTGTATGGTATCATTTTTACATACATCTTTCCTAGAGTTCATTTGGCTATAATAGTGCAGCATCCCCAAGTTTACTTTTGTACCTTTTTTATTTCTTATTTTGATTACTTTTTCTCTTTTTGTAGTCCTTTATAAACTATTTGTTACTATTTTGATTACTTGAGGTAAAAATATGGCCTCTAGTTAGTCATTCTTATGATCCTCGAATTACCCAAAACTAAGTGTAAGATAAAAATAAGATACATTGGCCATAGGATTTAGTTTACAGAACTCATTTATAGCTTATTATGAGTTATATTCAATTAAATAATGCCACTTTATTTCTTCAATGCCTTGGTATCTTTCGACTTGCTTGTGAAAACTTGAGCAACATTGGAATGAACATCTCTAATTCATCAATAATCACCATGACATCATTATTCTCCAATAACAATTTTAGAAACATATTTGGGATTTCCAAAGGACCCTTTTTTCAAAATCTTGTAAGATGATTCAAAATCTAAGCATCTAGATGTAGAGTAAAACACCTTAGTTTTAGTTAGTTTTCAGATCAAAGTAGTTTTTAGGTTGTTTTTCATTTCAATCTTTTATAATTTGAGATTTTTAGGTTGTTTGAAGTTCCAACTGCTATAATCATGTTATTTAGAGTTAGATAACCACCTGGGTATGTGATTTGGTACATTATAAACTCTTAATAAATGTTTTATTGTTGTTATTTTAAATTAATCAAAGTATTGTGTCTTAAGTTATATTTATTACGTTCTTTGATTAATTTATGGGCTTAACTTTAATGTTCAGTTCAATTGAGTTGTGAAATGTGTTTATGGATGATTGGTTGTTAATGCATGATTAGTGAGTTAATCTTTGTTTATTGAACGCTTAATGCTCATTTTGAACTGATCACTTAGGATATTGCCTTCAGATATTTTAGGATCCTACAATCTCTACCTAGGTTCTTAGAAAAATCTGTAAACAACGAGCTTTAAATTAGTGAAATAACCAAAGAATTGGTTAATCATGAGGGTGCTAGTCTTATGTAAAGATAATTTAGAACTAAACTTCCTTAACTTTAAGCCTATAACCTAAGTCGGAAGCATAACCAAACTCTAGCATAGGACTAATAGAGATAAGTCAAGTTCTTAACCACAGCGTTGCCTTGATTTAGGGAAGACCCTATACTAATCATCACTGATTTCTAAACCAATTAAATCATCAACCACCAAAGCTTAACTGAATAATTTAGGAAAAGGAATATGTAGCTCTTTTACAACTGATTGGAATTTTTCTAGGCTTTTTAGATTAACTTTTAGTTACTTATTTTCTTAAATCATAAAGTTGAGTGTTCTCTAGATAATTGTAATCGATTGACCTAGTACTTTTGTCATACAAACTTCCTCGTAGGATTGATACTCAGGTTGTTAAATATACTCTACTTTATTACTTTATTCGACCAGTACACCTGTCGAAGAGTTGGTCTCGAATTAACTTTTAAATTGTGCTTTGAAAGATAGATTAGTTTGAGCAAATTCTGTATGTAGCTAACTGCAATTATATTTCAATAGGTTTCATTAACTAAACAAGGAATTTGGGTAGATTTTGTGGATTATTTGCAAAAAAAAAATTTAATATTGTTTTTATGGAATAACATGTAGTATATGTAACACCCACATAACCCTTGAAAGGATAGGCGGGTATTACCAAAGATAGGACTTAAACAAATTAAATTAATACATAACATTACCAAAATTTAAACAACCAATAGACAGAAGTTAACTAGTACACTGAATTTATTTGAATTAAGATTATTACATTCCAAACTCATAAACAAAATCGTAAATACACCCTTTGTATTACAATATTTACAAACAGATAAGAAAATACACTATGTCTCACATTATGACATACAACTCAAATATGCATTCCCAAACAAAGGACATTCTTCATTGGCCTTTGCGGTTGTCATTGTCCCATAATTGAAATCTTCCTATCTTAACCTACACAGGGGCAAAACCACCGTGCTAAGCATGAAGCTTAGTGGGGAATAAACTAAACAGGGTATAAATTGACAACTGTTGCAAACAATTTTCCAAAATACTCACATATTCGACAAAAATCCAAATGTTATATGCAGTACTTACTTATCCATTTTTAAATGAAACTAAAATATCATGCAACTTATAATAAAAGATAACATATCAGAACAAATTATACATTTGCTTATGACTAAAACTCACCAACAGCAGAACTAAATATGATATCAGAATAGAGCTTATTTATTTCAGAACAAAGTTTAGTTATATCAAACTAAGCAGAGAACAAAATATAAAACATGTTAGCCTATTA
>JAOXYD010259268.1:0-15889 GCA_028565735.1 Pinacopodium congolense
TGTATTTGCATTAGAGATTACATAAGGTATAAGCATTGCATTTGTTGCATTTAAGCCCTTATCTTGTGTTGATTTTGGTCAAGGTTTGATAATCTATATAAGCTTGAATAGAGGCTTTGGTAGCCTAAGTTTAGGGCTTAGTTTGAGGGATAAAAATTATGCAAATTAATTGAGTTGTGAAGGGTTACTCTTTACCCATTGGAAAGGAAGATCGATAAGTTCTTCTTGACCTTATAATAAGATTGTGTATAGGTTTCTCTTGATCTTTAAACAAGATTGTTGGGTTATTCTTTACCCTAAAGTAAGATTATAGAGGTTTCTCTTGGCCTTGTAATCAAGATTGTAAAGGTTCCTCTTGACCTTGTAATCAAGATTGTTGTAAATGTTCCTCTTGACCTTGTAATCAAGATTGTTGTAATGGTTACTCTTCACTCGTTTAAAGTAAGATTAGTTATTAGTGAATTTCCAATAAGTAGTTGGAGAGGACGTAGTCTATATTTAGGGTAAGCGAACCTCTATAAATCTTGGTGTCTATCTCTTTCCCTATCCTTTTTAATTTTATGCCCTTGTGTTTGATTTTTAATTGATTGAAGTTTGTTTAATATTGGAATAAAGTATGGCATATCATTTAGGTTGAATTTTGCTTAGAGAATTCATTTAATTAAATTTGGCTTAAGGTGTTTAAAGTGTTTTAATTTGTAAAAAAAAAATTAAGCAACTAATTCACCCCTTCTCTTGGGTGCCTTAAAGATTACATTTGTACTTCTTTTCTTCCATGAAAATTGGTAAAGATTCCCTTAACATCCTTAGATCATAAAATTTATAATACTTTTCATACTATCTTCTTGGATGTAATGGGTCCTCCTCCCATTCATTCCTCTTTGAGTCATAATTACTTTATTATATTTATCAATGATTTTTTTAGATACACATTTTCACGCAGTTTTCTTCCTCCCACTGAAGAGGTTAGCTTTTACCGAATCCATCTATAACTTTCTCCATTTTACTTGAGTTATTTAGGAGGCTCTGGGTCTCACTTGTAATTAATGTAGTAGGTGGAGTAGGTGGGAGATCTTTCTAGATGGCCATTGTATACTGTTAGATTATATCGATTTTCACCGCCCGTTGAGGAGGTGGAGTGCTATAAATAAACTAGCTTCCTCCATTGTAAATCATCCTATACATTGTAGCATTCTTGAGTAATAAGAAGTTGTATTCAAGTTCTCCAACTCTTTGCTCTTTCTCTTTCTAAAGTAACTTCCGTGAGGTATTCGATAAAAGTACTCTTAAGAAGTACTCGAGAGAAGACTGAACTAGCATTCTAACCAAGTGAGTTGTTCCAAGTTCGTAGAGTTTACTAGTGCCGTACGATTCGTTGGTGAATAAAGATCAAGCCCGTGACAACATGGGTCTAATTTCTTAAAAATAAAAGTGAGATATGCTCTACTTATTTGAAGTTTCAAGCCTTGGATGGACATCAATTTAATGTTGAAAAAAGGTGTTCAATTTTGACTGGGTGAGTGAGTTCCAAAAACTTCACAAATACTTTAAAACTTAGGATATTGTTCATCATTTAGCCTATCTATATACATATGGAAAAAATTTTGTTTTTTAAAATGTAAAATATGGTATCTTGTGGATACAAGTCTTATTATTTTAGCTCATGCTCATATTCCTTTTAAATAATGGCATAATGTTTTTACCCATGCCTTTATATTGATCAATTGTTTTCCTATAACACTACTTATAATTCCTCATCATTTGAACTCCTTTTTTTTGTTGTAACGTATTTCCTTTATTAAGAACATAAAATCATTATAAATTCTCCTTTAATAGTATCATATGTGTGTGTCATGGGAAATCCCAAGATTAATATGGTTATATTTATTTTAATCTCTTTAGTGGTAAGGTATATATTGCACGTCATGTCTACTTTAATTAAAAGAATTTTCCTTATATACACAATCATCAATATCTACTTTCTCCTCCTTTTGATCCAAACAGTGCATAGCTTAATATAGAAGTAAAGACCTTTATCAACTCGATTCTTGTAACATGTACATTTCCATCACTTGTTTCCTTCTCTAATGATACTAATTCTTCATCTTTCCATGTACAATCACCTATTCTACAGTCTCCTTCTGCGTCATCCTCCACACCTCCACCTTCTCTGTTTTATCTCAATCTAATGCTCATTCACTCCCACCAACTTTCGTACTTTCTTCTTCTTTAAGACCTAAATTAATTGTTGACCTTATAGCATACTCAACTCCATCATCATCTTCTTTAAACCCACCAATTTTTACTTATCTATACAAATACATCCATATACATACATATATATATATATATATAGTGTTGCTTATATTGCTATTTATACCTCCAAAAAATTCAAACCCTTTAAGATATCGACCTTTTGCAAGTTGAATCACAAATTTATCATCAAGTCAAGGATGTTATATAATGGTGACAAGAAATGGATGCTAAAATCACTACTTTGCCCACCACAAACACTTAGGACTTAGTTTAAAACCATTAAAACAAAATATTATAGGGTATAAGTAGATTTCCTAGATCAAGCAGTTGTTGTATGGCGTCATTCATATATACAAGGCACGACTAATTCCTTACTTAATGATTAGAAATTGACTATAGAGAGACATTTAGCCCAGTTAACAAGGCCACTATAATTTGCCTAGTTCTCTTCCAATAACATATCAAAACTGGTTAACTAAACAATTAGATGTTAGTAATTCTCTTTTTCATAGTCATCTTAATGAACTGATTTATATGGCTTAACTTTAGGAATATGCTAATCCTCAACATCCTAATTATGTTTATCACCTTAAGTGATCATTTTATGGTCTTAAACAGGCACCCCATGTCTGATTTCAACGTTTGTCCACCTTTTTTCATTAGATAGGCCCCGAATCTTCCATAACAGATGTTTACTTATATTCATTTGCTAATAGACCCGGCCATACATTTTTACTCCACTATGTTGATGATTTAATAGTCACATACTCCAATTCTTTCAAAATTGATGCCTTCGTTTAACACTTACAAAAGGAATTTCTTGTACAGGTCTCGGGATGTTGGCACTATTTTCTAAGTATTAAAGTTTAACATTTGTCCTTTGGATTGTTTCTCACTCAAAAGAAGTATATTTAGACTCTTCCTCAATGAATAGCAAACCTTGTTCCACACTAATAGTAACTTATCCTATTCTTTCTAAAAATAATGACATCCTTTTGCAACATGGTGATGAGTACATTAGCACTGTTAGCTCTCTTTAATATCTTACCTTAAAGAAACAAGACATTTTATATACTTTCAATCCTCTATGTTGATTTCTTCATTGTCCGAATGATAGTCACTAACAAGCCACAAAACAACTCCTTCGCTACTTAAAGGGTACAATTGATTATGGCTTTTTTCTTTCTAAACTCAGTGACTTTCAATTGAAATATTTCTCAAATAGTAATCGGGGTGATTATCTAGATGATCGTGCTCAAATAGTGATATAGGATTTGTCTTAGCTTCTCAATATCCTAGGCAGTTAAGAAATAAGTTCTCACTCTTTTATGGAGGATGAATTATTGAAATTCTATAGATTTAACCACTATTACATGAACTTGTTTTTCCTTCACCAAATCTTATCATCTTATGGTATGATAATCTTAACTCTATTTATTTGACTTTGAATTCCACTTTTCACGTTCATAAAAAGCATATTGATATTGATTATCATTTTGTTCATGAAAAAGCATTTCACGGTTTTATCATTATGAAGTTTGTCTCCAGTGATAATCAAGTGATTGACATATTTACCAAACCATTGAATGCTTCTTGTTTTAGAAAAATTTATTCCCAGCTTCAGCTTTGTCAGTGTCTATTGACTTGAGAGGGGGATATTGAGGCATCAGAAGATAAACAATTCCATAAAATTATGCTGTTTTATTTCAAGACACGGCATTGTTCTACTTTTAGCTGAATAATAGAGGCATGAATAATGGGGATAAATGGTGCCATTATACTCACCTAATCAACATCCATGTTATTCCTATTTAGAAAAGTATTAAGACCTCTCATTCTTCAGATATTTGTAGATTAATTATTTCCATTTAAATTCTTATGTAACTGAAAGGTATATAATAATTGTATCTTTTCCAGTAAAAATAAGCAGAGTTGATTTATTTACACTAAGCATAGTGAAGCATTTACTACCTCTCTCACACATATCATTCACAAATCCATATCAATTTGGTTTCTGCTCCAACATCACAGCAGAGTTTACAATTCAACGACAGACTCACATAACTTTGTTTCCAACACAAAAGGTTCACATGATTACCAAATAATTCCAGCCTACGAAGTGATAAGGTTAGAAGATATTTTGACGATTCCATAATACCTACGACAAAATTTTGCTGCTAGATTACTAAATGCTTCCGGTGCTGTTTATTTGTTAGACAAAGTGATGACCTTGGGTCTTTTTTTTTTTTTTTTCTTAATGGGTCAACTTTTTTTTTTTTCCTTTAATGCCTGAACGCAATAACCCAATGCAAGTGTCTGTCTTCTTTTTTTTTTTCTTTTCCTATGTATCAATAAATACATTTTTTGTTTGTCAAGTCAATTTTTTTTTATTAATGGAGACTGATAAAAAGATTATATTAAATTAAAATATAATGGTCCAAAACTGAAATAAAAATTTTTAAATTTTAATTAAAAATTTTATCAAATTAAAGAAGAAAAAATATGGTTGCCCCAAGGCATCCTAAACCTCTTTTAAGAGGTCTGCTACACTCCTTAAGAAGTGTTTTGAGGAACATTGGCTAACCTATCACCTTAGAACTTGTACACTTTGAAAACATCTCACTTGCATTTGTCCAGCTCTTTTTCAACGCAGTAGAGAAACTCCTCCTCCATAAGTAAAATTGTCTGTCAGACGACTTCACCCAGACCAGAGTCCCTGAACCATGTTATCGGAATCTCCAGTCTACCATAAGCTTTTTCGATCACTATTCAATGCTTAATCAATCCCCGGACGGACCAACATAGTACCTAACATTTCTGTTGTATCAATCAATCCATTCTGTGTTGTGTTTCCTGTTGAAGCATCCACCGGAGTATAGTTGTAAACATTGCTGCAAGTGCCCTGGGACAGTAGAGCAGAAATCGGAAGCTGAGTCTTAAACTCAACAAGAGACAAGAAAATGCATCATGAATATCACGATGCATCATTCTTCACAAGATATTTATATAGTTGAGACAAAACTTCAGATCAAATAGAGCAAGCAGAGGTAAAATAATAAGCACCTTGCAAGTGACATCTTTTAGAAAGGAAAGCCTTCATGTAAGCTTTTCTTTGAGGCTTCAGCTAATCTCCTTATCTTCTTGGCATTTTCATAGAATTCCATGAGATCCTCAGCAACCCCCTTTGGGTGGCAAGAAACAAAGACCTTATAAAATCTCTTCTCAGTCATCCTCAGAGCCCGCAACAATAAAGGTCCTTTGATTTGTGGGAAAAGATGCATATCTTGTATCTTTGTTGCAAGAAGTACCCGCGGCTTCAATACAGTCTCCAGATTGCTCAGCAGTAAAAAGGGATAATCTAGTACCACTTTGGCAGGAAGCTTCATAACAGCCACAACAAACGTCATGTTCCTTTGAACCCTGTCCACTGACATTGTCAACAAAATAGGACAACGTCCGAATAGACTCCAGACCTCGTGATCGGAAAACCCAAACTTCTCAAAATTTGCCACCTTTCGACGTATTGTGTCAATCCGTGATACACCCACAAGGCTAACGACATATTTGTACATCTTGGAATCCTTGGAAGTTCCAGTTTTGCATATGTACTCCATCTTCTCGTCATTAAAGGAAGTTCGGGGAATCAAAGTGGGCCGAGACAATATCAATGAGAATAAATCCCCTCTGCTAATGCCAAGTGCTTCATACTGTGCAATGACAGGCTTAATCCTCTCATGGAAATCATATGTCAAGAGCGAAGGATTTCTTACAATTGCCTTACGCAATAGCTCCCTGGAACCAAACGTTTTTATAAAGTAATCTATACGTTCATGGAAGCAATTATTAATCCTACAACTGAATAACCTTGAACGACAACGGATGACTCTGACAAGGTCACTCGATCCGATACCTAAGCTCTCAAGTATATTTAGTTTGGATTGAAGTACAGCAAGATCAGCTGTGCGTAAAGAAGGTCGACAAGAGAATAGCTTCTGGACATCATCTTCACTACAGCCCCACGTCTTAAGGACTTCAGCAGTGTCCTTTTCTTGCTCTAAACGACTTTGAAATTGGGCACGGCTTATCGTCGAACACATTGCAGACCTTGGGGAACTACAGAATGTATAAGATACTTGAAGTGGGTTTCTCTCCAAACACATTTTGCTTCCATAGGTAACAAAGACCGAATATAACTTAAGCAAAGAGTTGGGTTTTGATCTCATGGCAGCAATCATGTACTTCTTAAGATATAGTGGGAATACTTCCAACAAACCGCATACTTTTCAGATTGGTAAAGGATTTTGAAGTTGAAGTCCTAAGTAGAATATGATCAAGAAGTATGTAATTGATTCAAGAACAAACAGAGGGTGCATTACAGGGTAAGAGAATGAATTCCGCTCCATGAATAAGACAAAATAGAAGATAGACTTAATACATAAATAACCTAGAGAATAAGAAGACAGTGAAAGGTGGGAAGAGACAAGATGAAGTGGGGGATAATAGAAGAGGCCTGAAGAAGAAGAAATGCAATCGAGGGAGAGAGGAGACAGAGACGGGAAACACTCGAAAATAACGGCGAGGTTCAGGAGGCTTATGCTTCTTTGAGCCGAGACTGGTAAAAGTCGACGGAGATTAACATTATTGGGCTGGGCCAGACCATCTAAGAGATAAGCAAATTATTCGGGTTTTGTAGGTCCTGACTTGACCTGACCTGACGTTATAATTACTTTTATTTTCTAAAATTTAATATAAAAAGATGAATGAACCTTTGTCTCTTATTAAGAAAAAAGAAATATCAAGTTGAAATAAATAAAAAATGATTAAATTCTTGTACCATTTAATTTTAACTTTTTCAAAAATTTTGTCTTAATATTATTAAAAAGATATATTTTTAATAACAAAATTATTATTTAAAGTCTTCAGACAACCAAATGATCGATATTCACACGCATATTCAGTCCATCTGGATTTGAGTTCTTCAAAACCTATAACCTAAAATTAAAAATGAAGTTGGCTACATAATGATTGCATTTATGATCATTATGATCAATATTAAATTATTTTTGTACAATGAATAATGTTAAATTAAGGTAAGTTTTATCTATATTTTGATGATGGCAAAATATCATTATTACTAATAATTTATTTTATTTTTATGTAATTAGAAAGATAAAAATATAGCAAATGAGTAAAAAAAACATATATTAGAACCAAAGGAATTTCATAAATGAAGGATGTATTATAAATAAAGGAAGACATCAAGACTAGGAGAATTAATAATCTATAGGTTAAGCCTTATAATTGTAAATGAAATTTTTATTTGATTATTTCAAATTTTTAAGGGCTCATTAATTGCATTTACACTTATAGCACCGAGTGTTTCATAATCAAGATGAAATTTTAAAAATCTTTTTTTAAAAAACCCTTTTAATGCATTAAAATACTATGAAAATTTTTTAAGGTATTTAAGTCAAGTTTTTATGAAAATAATAAGTTTTGGAAGTTTAAAAAATTTAGGAAAAAGGTCGAAAATTATTTTTTGGTATATTGGTTGACCAAAAAATTTTTTTGTTTTGTTGATGTATTGGTTAACCAATAAAGGTTGTTAATGAACCGAGATAAGGGTTTAATGCATATTTATCGACTAGTATGGGTAAGTGATCGATCAATGTTTGACACAAATACATGAAAAAATTTTGGTAATAAACAGTACATAAAATGTTGCCTCATAATAAGTAAAATGACTCTTATGGGGCAACCAATATGTTTAATTAGTTGTCCAATATATGTTAAATTAGAGCAAAATTATGCATCTTGTTGATAGATTGATTGATTAGTATAGGGAACTGGTTAATCAATGTGCTCGGTGCCTCCTAATGAGTAAAATAGCTCATATTGATTGACTAATATGTCTAACTAGTTGTGTAATATATATGAAATTGGAGTAAAATTATGTATCTAGTTAATAGACTAATCAATTATTATAAAATATTAGTCAATCAATATGCCCAATTAGTTGATCAATAATAGTTAATTTTTATTTCTAATCGTTAGTTCTTATGTCTAACAAAATTTTAATAAGGAATAAAGATTAAATCAAGTTGTTTAATGATTTTTTAGAGTTTCAGGCTATAAATAAGTGTTTTAAATATCGTTTTGGTACCGATTCGGGATTGGCCTCTAAAATGGTACTATATCAGTACCAGTTAATACCTGTATCGTTTCAGATAATTTTTTAAAAGTATAATTTAATTACTAAATTTTATAAAATTTACAAAAATGGTCTATAAATATATTATATTGTGTAGTTTTAAACTTAATTTTAAACTTGAAAAGACCAAAATACAAATTTTTTATTTTTAAAAAAATTTAATTTTTTTTCAATACTGATCAGTATTGGTCTGTACCAATCAGTATTTGAATCCGGTACAAAATTGAAAATTTCTGTAACAGTTTGTAGCCGGTACAAATACCGCTACGGTACTGAACACACTGTTATAAACACTTGCTCTTATATATAGCTTGAATCACTGTACAAAGATACATAAGTTGCATCCTTATTGACATGCTATAAAAATAACAAAGTTCTTTTAAAGTGTTGATAATTTGTGGAGGTATGATGGCTTTGTCACTCCATCCACACCAACATTTCAACCTGCGAAACTTTTGTAAGGTCCTAACATAGACCCTAGAAATATTATAGAATGTTTAAAGTATATCAAGAAGTGAATATAACAAATTTAACATGATAGTATTTTATGTAAAAGATTTGGGTAAATGGGTAATCTATTCGTTTCGGTATAAACATACCTCAGTAATTTAGTCATATCTTGGTATGTATACCTTTAAATTAGATAATTTCAATCGAAAATTAATTTAGCAACATAGATCTAAATCGTTTATGAAGGAATTGAAATTTTATTGTGCCTCTAAGATTTTTTAATTATGGCATGAAGTTGAGTTATGGCTATTGTTCCTGTTTTCAACAATTTGTAATATTTTGGGTATAACTCCTTGAATAATTACCCAAATTGTATGAAATTTATGACATTAGAAAATTAAGAAATAGGGGAATGAAATTAATTGATAAGATTGTAGGCCAATGTGGGAAGTAAAGGAAGAAGAAGGATCAATATGCAATTTTTCTCAAGTTAACATATAAACCAATACGATTAAGGCATGTGTGACCAATAATATCAAAGTATGTGTATGGGTCTTGAAAGTTCTGCAATGAGGATAGAGATGCATGACCTAAGTTCAGATTTTTCTCCTCTCCATTTCACCTTCTTCATCCCACCATTTCGCTTCCTTCATCCCATCATTTTTTATGTAAGAAATTAAGTCAATCTTAGGTGGAAATCAAGTTGGTGTGTCAAGCAAAGCTAAAAAGAAAGGAAAGGAAAGGCAATAGAGACCTACTTTGTCAATTTTTAAGTTTGTGATATTTTGCTTATATCTCATGATTTAGAAGTTCTAATGGTCTGATTTTTGGTTCTATAGAAATTAAAAACAGAGGGAAAAACATGTCTAGAAAACCTTGGAACCCAGTTCTGAATTTTTCTATATAGATATTAAGGAACAAGTAGTAGTATGAATGGAAAGAGAGTCTGTCACGACCGTAACATTGTTTTTATTTATCCCAATCTTTTTTAATGTCCATGAAATCTTTCAAACACTTCCAAATAAATGCAGTAGGACTTATTATCTGTGAATTGGGTGATTGAACAATGGAATTTAAGATTGAGCATAATACATTCCAAACATATATACATTTTATGACCTGAAATATATTTCATATGATTTATTGATATATGAATTGTGAAATTTGTAGATGGTTTAAGGAAATGTTATAATGTCTACTCTATTGTCTTAGATATGGATATATAGACATGCCTATAGGGTTACAGTGCATCTGCTATAGTTTGACAACACTAGTGTCCATAGTTTGATACTTTTGAGTATCCACAATTTGATACCTTCGGGCATCCATAGTTTGATATCTTCAGATATCTACAGCACCCATTATTCACACTCACAGGAAATGTGCAGGCTTAACACAAAAAATAAAGTAAATAAATATAGATAAGAAATATAGTGTGATAACATAAACAGTCAGAATATGAATGGGCATTTGCATTTATATTGATAATTTGTATAATTGAGTGTTGAATATCAATGCTCTAGTTTTGAAGGTGAATTTATAGTATATGAAAAAAAATATTGAAGTATGTTTGTATTATTTATTTAATTAATTATGCTATCTTTATTTATATTCATATGATGTTCCTTATTTATATTCATATGATGTTCATGAATGTATGTACTTTGCGAATGACTACGGTGAGTGGTCATCCAAACTAAGTGTTTTCCCACTAAACTTTCAAGTTTAGTATGAGAGTTAATCCATGTAAATTCAAATCATAAGAGTGAGGTACATGAAACATTTGCAGGAACCAAGGCCAACTGGTAGAAGAAAAAGTACTTTTAGAATGCATTTTTAGTTATATATGATTGTACATGTAATGGTTAAAAGAACTTATATGTTTACTTTTGGGTTACCATATAAATGAAACCAAAAAAAAAAAAAACTACTAGTAAATGACAATGTTAAGCATTGGGAATTTTTGTAATGTAATTATGTGTTAGTTGTCTTATGTGTTGATTGTTGTAGGTTCCGTATAGGGGTGTTACATTTTGTGATATCAAAGCCCGATTTAGACGATTCTGGCCAATAAGAGTCTAGTAATGTATGATAGAGTTTGGTCTTGTATTGATCTAATCCAGATATACCTATTTTCTTATAAATAGTAGAGATGGAAAGATCTCGTAAAGCTGAGGAAGAGTCAATTAGTCTGATAGGGGAAGATCAATCAGTTTTGAGTCCTCTTGAGCCTCCAAGGGGTGAAGTACCAGTACCATCAGTACTTAGGGAGATGTTTCTAAAGCTTTCACATGATATGGTGAGGCTGATGAATAGAATAACTGCGCCTAAAGATCTCATAGAAGCTTTGAGAAAGCATAGGGCAAAAGAATTTGCAGGCATAACTTTAGAAGAATCAAATAAAGCAGAATACTAGTTAGAGCAGACACAAATGGTTCTAAATGAGATTAGGGGTCCATCCGAAGAAATGGTTACCTATGCTGTCTCTCTCTTACAAAGGGCAGCCTATAATTGGTAGAAATTAGTCCTATTTCATCTTCCACTGCCTAAACCTTTGACTTGGGAGTTCTTTACACAAGAGCTCAAGAAGAAATAAGTCATAGAAGCTTATAAAGCCTCTCAATGGAAACAGTTCTTGAATTTGAGACATAGAAACCTACCTATGGCTGAGTATGAAAAGCAGTTCAGTCGGCTCAGCAGGTATGCTCTAGAACTAGTTTAACAGGAGCCTTTCGATGTTGAAAATTTGAGGATGGATTAAATGATTCCATCAACGGTTATCTAGTGGCAGTAACTTCTCTACAATAGATGAGCTATTATTAGCTAGTTAAAGCAGTTATTAGAGTAGAGAAATAAGAAATAGCTAAGAGAGAAAGGACATAAAGGAGGAGTTTCGTTAGAGGTGGCTTATCTTCAAGTAAGAGAACTTGAGACTTACAGGTTATATCTCCAGCAGAATCAGTTTATAGCCAAGCCACCAGAAGAAAAAGTCAAGGCCAGTTCATAACAACTAATACTGGTATGGGTTTTTCAACTAGATAAGGAGATGGACCATCAGAGTACCCACATTGTACCAAGAAACATTGGGGCACATGCAGGTGGTTAACTGGAGCTTGTTTTAAATGTAGGGGTATGGATCATTTGATGACTAATTGTCCACAATGCCCGAGACATATTAGCACATCACAGGGAAGTAGAAGGGTATCCAATGCACCTATGACATCTAGAGGCTAAGGTAGAGACTAAAGTGGACCAGACTAGTCTAGGGCCATTGTGAGTACAACATCTGAGTTTGTTGACCATCTTGCAACATCAGTTGATCGACCACGAGCATATGTTGTGAAAGCTCATGAGGAACAGGAAACCCCAGAAGTTATAGCTGATACTTTCTCTCTCTTTAATCTTGATATGCATACATTGAAAGATCTCGGTTTCACCCATTCATACATTTGTACTGGAAGAGTATGTGGTAGGATGCTATTAGTAGATCGACTAGCCTATGATATACATGTGACTAGTCCGTAGGCCATAGCGTATATATGAATAGAGTGTATAGAGACTGCCCTATTATGATCTATGGGAAACAATTTATTACTGATTTAATAGAACTACCTTTCCATGAATTTGACTTGATCTTGGGCATGGATTGATTGTCTAAATACCAAGCTATAGTTGATTGTGAGTTGAAAACAGTTGTGCTCAAGGATTCTAATGGTTCAGAAATAGTGGTGCATGGTATTTAGCCTAATCCTTTGACTAATGTAATATCAACAATGCTAGTAAGACAATTTCTTAGAAAGGGTTATGAGGCATACTTGGCTTTAATACTTGATTCAAAAAGGGAGAAGGTGAATTTACATGACTTACCATTTGTAAATGAGTTTCCTAACATGTTCCCAGAAGAATTACTAGATTTGCCACCTGAGAGGGAGGTAAAATTATCTATTGAAATTGTACCTGGTACTGCTCCTATTATAAGGCCACCTTATAGAATGGATCCTACAAAGTTAAAAGAGTTAAAAACTCAATTACAAGAGTTGTTAAACAAGGGTTTTATCTGACTCATTGTGTTGTCATGGGGAGCGCTAATTCTTTTTGTTAAAAAGAGGGATGACACCCTACAAATGTGTATAGACTATAGACAATTGAACAAGGTGACTATAAAGAATAAGTACCCATTACTCATAATAAAAGATTTTTTTGATCAGTTTAAAGGAGCAGGAGTGTTTGCCAAGATTAATTTTCCATCATGTTATTACCAGTTTCGAGTAAAACATGTAGATATTTCAAAGACTAGATTCAGGACTCGATATAGCCATTATGAGTTCTTGGTCATGTCTTTCGAACTAACTAATGCACTAACTACTTTTATAGATTTGATAAATAGAGTGTTTTAACCCAACTTAGACTAATTTGTTGTAATTTTTATAAATAATATATTGGTTTATTCGAGGAATGAAGAGGAACATATTCAACATTTAGAAATTGTGCTCCAGAATTAGAGAAAGAAGCAATTATTTACTAAATTGAGCAAATGTGATTTGTAGTTAAGGAAGTTTCTTTTCTAGAGCATATTATCTCTTCAAAAGGTATCAGGGTCAATCCCAGTAAAATTGAGGTGATTCTCAATTAGAAGCTATCTCATAATGTGAAAGAAGTGAGAAGTTTTCTTGGCTTAGCTGGTTATTGTCAACGCTTTATCAAAGGATTCTCAGTAATTGCTTTTCCAATCACAAAGTTAATTAAAAAAGGAACAAAGTTAGAATGGAATGACAAATGCAAGCCATTTTTTAGTAGTTAAAGAATATGTTCACTGAAGCTACAATGTTAACACAGCCAACTCCTATCAAAGAATATGTCATGTATAGTGATTCTTCTAGGAATGATTTGGGTTATGTATTGATGCAAGATGGAAAAGTGGTGGCTTATGCCTCAAGGCAATTAAAGTCACATGAACATAACTATCCTACACATGATTTAGAATTGGCAGTAGTGCTGTTTACTTTGAAATTTTGGTGACACTATTTATATGGGGAAAGATGTAGGGTATACACAAACCACAAGAGCTTAAAGTACTTTCTCATACAAAAGGAACTAAATTTGAGGCAACGACGTTGGTTAGAATTGTTTAAGGACTATGATTGCATAGTTGACCACCACCTAGGAAAAGCTAATGTAGTCGCAGATGCTTTGAGTAAGAAGTCTATCTTAGTACTTTTATTACAGTATAATAGATGGACATTTACACCAGATGGAGCTTTGATATCTCAGTTAAAAGTGACTCTTGACTTAAGACAAATGATAGCATATACACTAAAAGATGATGTCAAGTTGCAACAAATTATGCAAGAGGTGAAAGAAGGGAAGCAAATTGATTTTTTTAGTGAAAGATGATAGAAATCTCTACTTTAAGAGTAGATTATATGTTCCGGCAGTAAATGACTTAAAGAAGAAGTTATTATATGAAATCCATAATATTGTGTTCACCATGCATCCTGGGGGTAACAAGATGTATTAAGACTTGAAACAACATTACTGACGGCTAGGAATGAAACGTGATGTAATAGACTATGTGTCTCAGTGCTTAACGTGTCAACAGGTGAAAGTTGAACATCAAGTTTCATTTGGCCTATTGAATCCCATTCTAATTCTACAGTGGAAATGAGATAATATCATTATAGACTTTGTTATAGACCTACCTTTACACACACACAAAAAAACATGATGTGGTATGGGTCATAGTGGATATGCTCACTAAATCATCTCACTTTATACCGATTCAATATGATTATTCTATGGATCGATTAGCTTGGTTGTATGTAAATGAGATTATTCAGTTATATGAAGTGCCATTGTCAATTATTTTTTACCGAGACCCACGGTTTACATCAAAGTTTTGAAAAAGTTTACAAGCAGCTTTGGGTACTCAATTGAGCTTTAGCACAGGCTTTCACCTACAAAACGAATAGGCAATCTGATAGAGTTATACAGGTGTTGAAAGACATGCTTAGGGCATGTGTTATGAAACTTTCAGGCAGTTGGGATAGATACATTCTTTTGATGGAATTTACCTACAATAATAGTTATCAGTCCAGTATAGGCATGGCATCATATGAAGCATTATATGACAGAAAATGTAGAACCCCGGTTTGTTAGACAGAACTAACTAAGAATAAGATGATTGAGCCTGACATAGTCAAAAATACAGAAGAGAAAGTGATGATTATTTAGCAAAGATTGAAGGTTACAAGTGATAGACAAAAATCATATGTTGATTTAAAGAGGAAAAATATTGAATATGCAATAGGTGACAAAGTTTTCTTAAAAGTTTCGCATTGGAGAATGGTTGCTAAGATTCGAAAAAAAGGGAAAACTTAGTCTTAGATTTATTGGTCCACATGAAATCCTTGAAAGGATTGGACTAGTGGTATAAAGGTTGGCACTTCCTATGGAACTATCCAAGTTGCATGATGTATTCTATGTCTTAATGCTACAGAGGTATCGATCGGATGATTCACATATACTACCCTTACAACAAACAAAGATTCAACCAGACTTCTCATATGATGAAGAGCTAAAGGAAATTATAGTTAGAGAAGTGAGACAGTTAAGAAATAAGCAAATTCCTCTTGCAAAGGTGTTTTGGTAACATCGTAGCATTGAAGACGCAATTTGGGAACCCAAATCGATGATGAGAATTCAACACCCGTAACTATTCAATACATGTATGAATTTTGAGGACGAATTTGTTTTTAAGGGGAAGAGAAATGTAAGGCCCCAACGTATACCCTAAAATTATTATAGGATGTCTAAGGTGCATCAATAAGTGAACATAACAAATGAATTAACATAATGGTATTTACTGTAAAAGATTTGGGTAAATGGGTAATATTTTTTTTATATGAACATATCTCAGTAATTAGGTCATAGCTTGGTCTGTATACTTCCAAATTGGATAATTTTAATTGGAAA